>PVJO010005055.1:64448-102794 GCA_004026905.1 Hystrix cristata | reverse complement strand
CAGCCAAGAACAGCCTGTTGTACAGGACATTTTGAGTCTAGGAGGGGCCTTCAGAGTTGTACTAAATTTGACAAGATGTGAGGGCCTGTGAGCATCAACCAACAAGGGACCTGGAAGGGGCTTCACCGAGAGGAAGATTAGTTTCCTGTGTGGGATTCAGCACTGTGCAACAGCAGCAGCTTCTCCCGGGAACTAGGAGAGTTCCCTCTTCTCTTCCCTACTGGTAGATCCTTCTACACTACTCTGTTCCACTGGTCATTTGGTCAGTTTGTTCCATCTGTATGCCAATTCTACTTTGCCTTTTACTGTTTATGAGGAGTCATGGTTTTGGAACTGCAAGTTCTCTCAATGATAATGCTAAGTATTTTATTTACTCTGTTAAGAAATAATAAGTTTTTATTATTTCTTAGCTATCTACATTATCTGGGAATATTTCTTCCTTTCTCAATTTGTGACTTTCACTTCTCTTGACCATTATACTGACTAGGACCTCCACTACAAATATTAAAGGGATAAAAGTGGGCATACTCGCTTCCTTTCCTAAGTGGACATTTTCAGTTATTCAGTATTTCACCATTGAGTCTAAGAATTACAATAGGTTTTTATACAGTTTTAATCCAATGAAAGAAGCTACCTTCCATTTTTACAATAATTAGACTGCTCTTTAAAAATCATGATTTAATATTGTATTTAGTAAAATTTATTTCTTTATCTATCCAGATAATTGCTTTTATTTCCCTTTAGATTTTTTCCTAGCAATGTGGAGAATTATGTGGAGTCATGTCCCGGTGTTAAAGAAAGACTACAGGACTAGAATTAATCCCGCTGGGTTAATATTTGATGATATTTGTTAAAGTTTATCTATGTATGTTCATAAGAGGGATTTTTTCATTACTTGTTTATTTCTGGCTCATGCAGTAGCTGATGGAAATTGGTGAGGCCATCGTGTTCCTGTGATTTAGCAATCTGGGCTCTTTCCCAAGATTATATCATCATCTGTACACATGGTTTCCAAAGTCACTCTGGCAGGAGAAGAAATAAACTGAGGAGGCACACAGCTCTTCAGTGCCTGAAAGCACAAGTGCTGCCTCACAAGTAGCAGAAAGCCTTGCCTAGAACAAGTTACACTACCCAAATCCACCTTGAGGGAAAGGCAGCAACAGAAACAGGGCCTCAGAGACCTGTGCCTTGGCCTCAGCCCACCTTCCCACTTCCTGTCCTGACCCCAGCCTCTGATAAAAAGTTCTGCTTCCTATACTTCATCAGTGCTATGCAGTTTCCTCAGCAGTCATATTTAAATGTTTGGTTTCTATGGATTCTGTTTTCTTTAGCTAGCATTCTTGGTCATTTTAAGAGGCTGCATTTTTTAATATGAGTCTTTCAATATATAATAAATGACTAAAGCATTGGATGAATTTTAAACTTAAATTTCCTAATATAGATGTATTTTTTAATGACATAATTTAAAGTTATTTTTCTTGGATATATAAAACTATAACACGCAACATCTCTTGTCTTTCAAAAAATTTTATAAATTTAAAAATATTAGAATGTAAGAAATCTATTGATGAGCAATGCATTGCAATGCACTGATTTCATGAAAATAATTTCCACAGATATTTACAACAGGAATTATTAATAATCTCTTTTTCTTTTTATATTTGAGCATTGTAATTTTGCCTGTTTTGAATTACATTTACAGAAACAGACCTCTTTCTGTTAATCTCAATTAACCGTATATTAACTTTTCAATATGAGGCTATACTACCAAAATATTTTGTTTAAATTCGATGACTTTTTTTAATTTTCTCTTAATCTTTTTAAATTTTTTTTTTTTACCAAGAACATGTATTGGTACACTGTATACATAATGATCATAAACAACATGGTTATTTTGTACCTGTACATGATGTATCTTGGTTTCCCCCCTTCCCCTCCCCTCCCTTCCATTCACCCACCCCTCTCTATTTGCAACAAGTTTATTTACATTTTTCCATTTTTTTCTCTTTCATCTTACTTTTTTTTAAAAACTTCTTTCTTTATCCCCCTTTTCCCTATCTAGTTCTCCTCTCTTTTGAATGCTATCTTTTTTTTACATAATATCTGTTATACCCCTTTGTCCTTATTTACACTTATGGTTTTTCATATCAGAGAAACAATTCGATGTACTCTGATAAGTGTCTGATTTATTGCACTTAATAGTATGTTCTCAAGAAACATCCATTTACATACAAATGACTCTAGTTTATCCTTCTTTATGGCGGTGTACTACTCCAATGTGTAGAAAAACCACATCTTCTTTAGCCATTCATCAGTTGTTGGGCATTTAGGTTGTTTCCAAGACTTAGCTATTACAAATTGTGCTGCTATGAACATGGTTGTGCATATATCACTGTGGTATGATGATTTTAATTCTTCTAGGCAGATACCAAGCAGAGGAATAGCTGGGTCAAATGGAACCTCTAGTCATAGTTTTCTGAGGAATCTCCACACTGATTTCCACAGTGGTTGGACCAGTCTATATTCTTGAAATAAAATTTTCAGTGCTTTTGTAAACCATGAGTTCATGAGGAAAATATTCCGTCTGCATTGTGGCACGTATTAAAATGTGTCTTAAATTAATTTACAGCATTTTATGGCTCTCAAAGCCACAAATGAACAAACCAACAGACAAGACCATCTGGGTGGTTTGTGGACAGATGAAATATATATATAATATATACACACACACTTTTTTTTTTTTTTTTGTGGTGCCGGGGATTGAACTCAGGGCCTTGTGCTTGCGAGGCAAGCACTCTAATCACTGAGCTAAATACCCAGCCCCCTGAAATATATATCTAAATACAGCAGAAAAGTCATTTTAGAAATGAACTTTTAAGAACTAGACATTCTGCCTTGTTGTTTTCATACATGCACACTGCTACATATCTCTACTTATCATGTATTTGATGTTAGGTCCTCCGCTAGGCACTTGAGTCATAAAAAATTATAATATAATCTCTGGCCTCAAGCAGATAATAGTCCAGGAGGAAAAATTAGACTTGGTCACAGAGATTTCAGTTCAAAGCTGTTATAATTTCTACACCACCGGCACAAAGAATCCATTGAAACAAGAGTTTGGAGATCCAAAAGTATAAATGAAGAAACACATTTCCTTTATGACTTGGTTCCATTTTAAAGTTGGATTTTTATTCTTTTGTATTGATATCTTTATGAGCTTTCCCATCACTTCAAATAACTTGAAGTTTCAAGGCAATGCATAGTCAGTTTGTAAATCCTCCCATGTACTCCAGCTTTATTGCTAGTGCCTGCCACTAGGTGATTAATGATTGTTCATTAAGTATAGTTACTGTGGCCAGACTTCTCATGCATAAACAACAGAGGGAGAAACAGACGTATCACTGCTTAAAATCGTCTCTGGTTCTTTATACAAATTAAAAATATATTTTGTCTCAAAAATCAATTAGTATAAATTTCTATATATACTATGCAAAGTGCATATTACAACCATTAAATGATAACAACCAAAATGTAAAATGGGGTTGGTTTCTTCTTTACGTATTTAAATTTATCTTTCTTTAACATGCTGACTTCCCCACAATTTTTTCTATTTTATTTTTGCTCTTTCTCAGTGTTTAGTTCATATTTCAATACTCATTCAAAATTAAAAAAAACATTATGTATAAGACAGAATTTGTCTTTTCTATTTGAATCACTTAAGATTCTTATTATTTGCTATTTATATTCTTCCAGTAAATAATAGATTGGTATTGGGTAATTAAAAAATTGATCAACTCTTCACTAAAAATGAATTATTTCAAGTTAGTTTGTTTCCTACTATGTATTAAATCCTTCAGCCAATGCAGCTTTTTAAAATTTTTTCTCAGTGTACTACACCAGTAGATTTCAAACTTTAATGTATGTTAAAGGTATTAAGATACTTGCTAAAATCCAAACTGTTGGAACCTATCTTCAAAGCTTTCATACATTAAAGATGGGCTTGGACTTAGGAGCATGACAAGTCACGAGAGTCTTAATGAAGATTATTTTCAAGATACAGATCAAATTTACAGAAATTCCAGGATAGTCTAAGAATAGTTATGTGTGAAATTATTAACTAAGAAAATCATGATATTGTGATTTTAAAACATCACATTGATTATTCATGTGTTAGATAGGATGACAGCCTTTTTAGACACTCATATCCTAATCCTTATAACTTTATTATTTTATATGGCAAAGGACAAATCAGGTGTCTAATCAACTCACTTCAAAATGGGGAGAGTATGCTGGATTATTCAGGTAGTTTCAGTGTTTCTAAAGGTCTTTAAAAGCGGAAGAGGGATGCAGAGGACAAGTGGCAGGGAGAGACAGGACAAGAATGCTTAGATGCACCGTTGTTGAATTTGAAGATGGAGAAAGGGTTCCATGAACCAAGGAATGTGGGCAGATTGTGGAGACATTAAGGAAGCAGATTATTCCTCAGACCCTTAGCAAGACAGTCCAAACAATGTGAACTTAGTCAAATGTAATTCTACTAAAGTATTGGGAAAGGAAATTTGTGATTTAAGACCACAAGTTAATAGAACTTTATTATAATGCCAATAGAAAACTAATGCAAACATGTGGCAAGACATTTAACAAATCAGTAAAAAGGCAAACACACACACACACACACACACACACACACACACACCCCCCCGACACACCCCAGTCTCCTTCCGAGGGCTTCCCTATTTCCAGTTTCAATCCTGGAGGTAACTATTTTTTAACAGTTCTCTCTTTGGTCTTCCTAGCATTCATTTTTAAATCTTTAAATAATATCTTAAGATTCTATTACATGATTTTGCTAAATGAGCCAATATCTAACAACCTTTATAAAGATTAAAAGATTTATACTTGTCTCGAGATCCCATTTTATCTTATGAAAAAGATATAAGCTTTATACTTCATCACTTATTTAGTTTTATATTTCTTGCTTCATGGAATTTAACAAATATCACTAATTAATTCTATTTGAGATAAATGGTTTAACATCCTAATTTAACACACCATCTTTTCTTAATGAAATCTGTCAGATTCCACACTGAATTTATAATATATAAGTTGTTGATGTATTCAGTATCTTGTAAAATTTCAACTATTTTAGACTTCATAGATAGATAAATTACAAATACAAACTGAAGAATTATCAACATTTCTATTGTCAAGAGCATCTAATTTTTTTTTTTCTATTTGGGTAACTTCATTCATTTTCTAATTTGAGTATTTCTCCTCATTACTTATTATTAGACTTATATCAGAATTGTATACTCTGAAAAGGTAGTGTTCTTAATACAGTGTTTTCGAATGTATTGTATATATTTATCTTTTTTATAAAGTAGAGATTATATAACATTATATCTTGTATGACACAGATGACAAAATAGCACAAAGTGTCACCTCATCAATGGAAATACACTTTTTCAAGGTGTTTAGTTTTCAAATGATGTCTAGAACAGGAAGTGGAATAGTATTAATTAAGAGTATACTGTATATCTTAATACCTAGCAGGGATGATATGAAGTAAACAGAATAATTAGCTGATGGAATACGTAGGATGATAAAAAAGATTATTTAAAATGAGAGAGAGAGAGAGAGCAAGGAGAGGAAATGTGGAAAATATAAACAATTCTGGTTAAACCATGTCATAGGAGTTCCTTGAACTGTTTTTTGCACATTCCTGAAAATTTGAAATCACATCAAAATTTAAAACATACACGAGGACTGGTAAAATAACAAAGTGTAAGATCATTAAATCAGACACAAATCATAAATCTTAATACTTTCAAGCATTCTAATAATTTCCTATGTATATGTGAATAATTGCAAGGCACAGGGAAGGCATAGAGTCTAAGTAAATTCCTTCTTGCAGATCCTTTCTTACAGTGCTTGGTTTCTCTCCCATATAAATAAATGAAACTATCTCACGTATATCTCACAGCTATTTTTACTACAGTAATTATATAGTGCACCAGAAAATTTCAGGGGGTCAAGTCCCATAAGCTCTTAGGTTGTGGGTCGATTTCAAATACTGTGACCTAGAAAGACTAGGAGAGGCCTCTTTCCAAGCATATACTATTTGTAAGTTTCCTAGGAGATATATCATTAGCAATTTACAAAGGGATTCAACCAGACCATCTTTTTTGCTTTTCCAACTTGCCCCTGATAAAAATAGGTAATATATCGCAGAACTACCCCTAATCCTTTTGTTTCAAACTATAAGGTGAGATTAAATAGTCTTAGTTCACATCACTTAGAGACAGGAACCTTGGGGGAAAGAAGACTCTCTCCCAGGGTCATTAGTCCCAGCTAAACACAGCGAGCTGAGGGAACCAGATAACGCTGCCAAACTGCAATCTCAGTCTTTCAAGCCATAAAAGGAAGACATTAGCATTTGCTTTGCTTCTCCGCTAGGTTTTGTAAGAAAAAAAAAAAAGATATTTCCTTAATTCTCACTAGACTGCAAAAATCTATGTAAAACTGAAGTATATTATTATTAGCATTGTCATTGTTACTATTACTATTATAGCAACCAGCATTGTGCTAAACACTACTGTAAAATAAAAAAAATATATATTTTCATCCTTAAGAAGCTTTCAAACTGGTTGGGGGGGTGTAGGGATGAGGTATGTTGGCACACTAAGAATAAAACCACACAAAATAGAAAGCAATACAGCTGACCTAACATTCATCTTGCTTATTTTATTTTTCAACAGCAGAAAACATTCTCTGAGTAACACTGATTAAGCCCAGGAGAACATATCCCATGAACTTAAGAATATTTTGTCTGCCTTTCAGCATAAATATGAATTTTAAGAAAAAGAGAGCTATATGCTGTCTTGCCATGTCAATATCCAAATCAAAAAGACTTTAATATAATGCAGGGCTTGCATTTTTCAGTCGATGTGCATATTTGGGTATCATCTGGAAGCTTTGAGCTTAATATGAAGAAAGAAACTAAATGAAAATGAAGCATTGTTTTCAGAGAGTATTCCTCTAAAATAAAAAGTAAAATGAAACAGACAAAAAAGAGTCTTAGCTAATCTTTAGGAACAGGTTCTTCCTATATTAATGAAAATAATCAAATTAGAGATATCAATAGAAACTTTCTAATTGATTTTATGAAGTGTTTCCTTATGTGATGTTATGTTCTAACTAAAACACTACACAAAGAGGAAAGAAAACATATACATATATATGTGTACACATGTACTTGTATTTATATGTTTATAGAGCTATATCTTAAGTATTTGTGAATAATTTTATAACTAGCTTTCTTTGAAAAATAGAAAGAAAATAATCAACGTACATCCAGAGTATTCCCTGTAGAATATTGCTAAGTATATCTAGCTTCAGGGCTGGGGATTTAGCTCAGTGCTTACAGTGTTTGCCTTGCAAGCATGAGGCCCTGAGTTCGATTCCTGGTACAAAACAACAACAACAACAACAAAAAAGTATATTTAGCTTCAAAAAAATTCTAAATAATATCAAATAGATATGAATTTAGGTATAAAAGTCTTTTTCTTCAAGTGTATTTATTTTTAAATATAGTTTTCTCTTTGATAATTTAGATTTTTTTTAGCCAAAGTAGTTAGTACAACTAAAACCCAAAAAGAAAAAAAGGAAACACTTAGAAAAGTAATAATAAAACAATGTAAATTGATAAGAAAAGAATGTACTTTTGTGAGTTTAACTTGTGGATGAAATCTTTCAAGAAGTCGATCACTATATCTAATACTGCAGTGAAGTAAATCAATAGAAGGAATAAAATTTGATTGTTGAATTCAGCAACAAAATGCTGACTGAGATATAAAAAAGTTTCTGTGAAACTGAGGTGAGGGATGGAGACACAAAGGGCAATGGATTCTGAAGAAGAGAATGCCTATAGTTTAGTAAAGACTAATGAGATCTACATTCTTATGTGATATTAAATTCTAATTTAAAAAAACCACACAAGGAAAGAAAACGCGTGTGCTTATGTTCATATGTACACATGTTCTTGTATGTATGTGTTTATACAGGTTGGGAGGGAAAGTAGTCCGTGCCCACACTAAAAGGCTGAAGAAATCTATATTGGAGCCAGGGTACTACACACACAGCGGAGATGAAGACCAGAGCTTCCCTGAAGCAAACAGCAGCCATCCCCAAAGACAGCAAGGCCCCGAGCTCCTTCTGCAAGGAGAGCAGACAAGTTCTCTTTGGGAGAACTAGCCACAACAGAGTTTCTCCTGGGAAACAGCCAGTGCTATTTTCTGCTGCCGTTCTCCTCTGTACTGTATTGGCAATAATCTTCAGGTGTGTCTTCTATACCCAGAACCACAATAACTCAGTTCAGCTTGGCATTCTTGCTCAAGTTGGCCACAATAAGTCCACCACTGGGGTTGAGCTTACTGGGTAAAATGTGTGATAAAATGATACTGCCTTTTCCTTCTGATAGCTTTTGTTGCTTGCAGTGAGGTTGAAATCAGGATTTTCAGTTGAGTATCAGGCTTGTGAGTTTTCACTTGGAAGGAAGAGGAAAGGAGGGAAGAGGAAAGGACTGAGCCTAAGAGAAAATTGCTTGGTGTGGGGTAGTCAGGCAGTACTCTAATCAACATGAGGGTTGTGATCTCAAGTAGCAAATGAAGTAATTCAGCATGGATGCATCTCTCAGGAGTTGAAGATAACAGCCATATCGAGCCATCACGGAGCTGGTCACATGATTACAAGTAAATTTTTGTTGAATGAAAGAAAACTACATACCATATTGATAGAAGCTGATAAAAATTGAAAAAATACTCTACTAAAATAAAACATTCAGATAAAGTAGAAATATAAGGAAAATCCCTCAATTTTATAAAATACACTTATTCAAGCAAAAAATATTACAAAATGACATTTGAATTTTTAAAATGTAACCATCAATTACTTGACAACCATCTCATCACGAGGCTGAGTGCTCTCCTTCTTATAAATGGGCATAGACATTTTATTGGTTGGCAAACAGTGCATTACAAGTGATGCCATCTGGATTTGGGGGGTAATTCATGAAAGGAGATCATGCTTTTCAATTGTGCTCTAGAATATTTGCTCATGAAGCCAACAGGTTGCAAATGTGTAATTTAAGTGTTCTAAGGATTCCAACCTTACAGGAAGGCAACACATGGAGAGGCTATAATCAAAGAGAGATCGATCCCTGCCTGCCTCCAGCTAAATCCAATCACCAACACTGTAGCTCCTGCCAACCAATATCACAGTGCAAACATATTAGAGAACCTGAGCCAGAAATCCCTAAGTAAGACCTTTTAAAATATCTGAACCACTCTGTGGATTGTCTTCACTCTGTTGGTGGTTTCTTCTGCTGTGCAAAAGTTTTTTAATTTGATATGATCTTTGTTGTCGATTCTTTGTAATATTTCCTGTGCAACTGAGGTTTTGTTCACAAAGTCTTTGCCCATACCTATGTCTTCAAGAGTTTTACCTATTCTGTATTTAAGTAGAATAAGTGTTTCTGCTTTAATATTTAGATCTTCTATCAATTTCTATTTTAGTTTAGTACCTGGTGACGGATATGTCTCTGGGTTTAATCTTTGGTGTGTGGAAATTCAATTTTCACAGCACCATTTATTAAAGAGTCTATATTTCTTCCAGTGAAGGTGTTTGGACCCTTTGTCAGAGATAAGGTAGTTGAGTGTGCTTGAAGTTGCTTCTGCATCTTCTGTTTTTGTCTGTTGATCCTTGAGTCTATTGTTTTGTCAATACTATGCCTCTTTTTTTGTTTTTTTAATCACAGTAGCTTTGTAGTATAACTTTAAATCGGGGATTTTGATGCCCCCATCTTGCTCTTGTTGCCCAGAATTACTTTTGCTATTCTAGGTCTCTTGTGGTCTCATATGAATTTTAGGATTGTTTTTTCTAGTGCTGTTAAGAATGCTGTTGGTTTTTTGATTGGGATTGCATTAAATCTCTATAACAGTTTTGAAAGTATGGCCATTTTGATTATATTGGTTCTGCCTATTCAAGAATAGGGGATATCTTTCCATTTTCTCATGTCCTCTTAGATCTCCTTTTTTAGGGTACTGTAATTTTCATCGTAGAGGTCTTTCACTTTCTTCCTTAAATTGATTACTACATTTGGTTTGTCACAGATGCCTTTTATCAGATTGAGATAAACACATTGTATTCCAATTTTCCTTAGGGTTTTTACCATGAATGGATGTTGAACTTTGTCAAATGTTTTTTCTGTGTCTATTGAGATGATCTTGTGGTTTTTGTTGTTGGTCCTCTTGATACATTGCATTACATTTATTGATTTGTTTATGTTGAACCATCTCTGCATCCCCGAGATGAATCCTTCTTGATCATGATGTATACTTTTTTAGATAAGTTGCTGCATTCTGTTTGCTAGTATCTTGAGGACTTTTGCAGCTATGTTCATTAAAGAGATTGGCCTGTAGTTCTCTTTTTTGGTTGGGTCCTTTTCTAGTCTTGGTATCAGGGGAATGCTTGCTTCCAGGAATGACTCTGGAAGTATTTTTTCGTATTTGTTCTCCTTCAATTTTATTAGCCTTTTAGAAGTAGGGCTATTACATCTTCTCTAAAGATCTTGTAATATTCAGCAATGAATCTGTCAGGATCTGGGGTTTTCTTTATTGGTAGGTTTTTTTTTAAAATTACTTCTTCAGTGTAATTGGCTGGTATTGGATATTTAGAACTTTTATATATTCTTGATTTAGTTTTGGTAATTTATATATATCTAGGAATCTATACATTTCTGCTAAATTTTCCATTTTATTGGAGTACAGGTTCTCAAAATAGGCACTGATGATCTGGAATTTCAAGATCCAATGTGATTTCACCCTTGTCATTAGTAATTGCAATAATTTAGATACTTTCTTTCCTTGTTTTGATACGTTTGGTTAGAGGTTGTCTATTTTTCACCAGTTATTCCTCAGACAGGGGACTAATATCTAGAATATATGAATTACTCAAGAAAAAATCAGATCCCCCCTAATTTAAACATCCAATCAATAAATGAGCATCTGAGGTGAACTTAGAATTCTCAGATTAACAAACAGCAAATAAATACATTAAAAAATGTTCAATATCACTAGTCATTCAAGAAATGCAAATTAATCTATACAGAGATTCCATCTCACTCCAGAAAGAATGGCTATCATAAACAAAATCAGCCAGCAACAAATGATGGTTAGATCGTGGGGAAAAATGAGAACTTCTCATCATCAGTGGGAGCATAAATGAGTCCAATCACTATGGAAATCAGCATCATAATCCCTCACTAAACTTAAACTGGAGGTTTCATTTGACCTAGACATTCCCCTTCTAGGTATCTTCCTGAAAGAGTTAAGACCATTGCAGCACAGTGATATATGCATACCCATGTTTACAGCAACACAATTTGTAATAGCTAAATCTTGGAAACAGCCCATATGTCCATCAACAGACGAATGAACAAACAAAATGTAGTTGTCATATATAATGAAGTACTACTGTGCCTTAAAGAAGGATTAACTTGAGACATTGTTAGGTAAATGGATGCACCTTGAGACCACAACTTTAAGTGAAATAAATCAGAGACACAAGTTTAAATATCACACTGTTTCTCTTTGTGAGAAACCCAAAGAGTAAGCAAGGAGCAAAATGGAAGATAGATACTGGGAAGTAGGGAGAACATTTTCAATGGGAAGGGAACAGGAAGGGGGAAGGGGAAGGGAAGAAAAGGAAAGGGTTTAAAAAAGAGAATAGAAGGAAAAAAGTGGACACTGTACTTTCATAAATGGTGAGGGGACGAAGTATTGAAAGGAGGGGAGGAGAATGGGAAAAAAGAATTAAGATATATTATGGAGAAGTACAAATTCCCCATGATGAATGTGATCATTATGTATGGCAAACATGTACTAATAAAAAAGATTTTAAAAATAACCTAAAACCCTTAGTTAAGAAGAAAAAAAGGAACCATCATGAAATATAAAAATATAACTTATTAGGTACAATAAAAATATAAATTATGAGATGTAATAAAATTATTTTTAAAAATACTTTTAAATTGCTAATGTTCAGGCTGATATATTATACAGAAATAATCGGCCAGAAGAACAGTATAAAATCAGAAGTCAAACTGTTTGTAAACCTCAGTAAACATTATGTGTGCATGCATTAATATATGAATTTAAATATGCATGTATTAATCTATATACAAATGTATAAATATATATACACTTGTAATGCATATTAGGCATATATTTGTGGCTTATGTGTACATGTCACATATTAAATATAATATATATGTAGTGCTCATATGCATAAATACACACACACACATATATATGTGGAGAGGGAGCAGAAATTAACATGTCATTGTTTTCAGAAATTCTAAAACATTTCTGGAAAGTCTAACAAAATCAACCAGACATGAAACACTTAGAACCAAAATATACATAATGTGACCAGGAATAAGAAATTAAATGAAATTAATATAATTCAGTTTTAGTTTTCATAACTGGCAAAACTCATGTCCAGTTATAATAAGAAACATACTTTTCATAAGAATACTATAATTGACAGCACTTCAAAATAAATGAACAAATATTTATGAATATAGATAACACTATAATATTACCAGTAAAATAAAATACAGTCAAAATCAATGAAGAAATCAAATATATTTCTAAATGTTAAGCTGCAGTAGACTGGAGTTTTCAATCTTCCGCAAGTTAATGTAACTTTTAAATGTAAACTGATCACATTTGTTTAGGTGAATAAATGCATGAAAATAGATTAGTTAAAACTTTTTAACTAAAACAATGTAGATAGACTTTCCCTAATAAAACTCAAACCATGGTCTTATATTCAAAGATTGATGAAATATATTTTCTTAAAATATTGTATTTTAGTGTTCATAATGTTAAGTATTAGATCTGTTTTGTTAACTGCTCCCCCATCCCTGTACTGGGAATTGAACCCAGCACCTTCATCATACTGAGCAACTGACTTACATCCCAAATCTTTTTTATTTTGAGATGGGTTTCCTGGAATTGTTCAGGCTGGCCTCAAGCTCATGATCCTCTTACCTTACCTTACCTTCCCAGAATGCTGAAATATAGGCATGTGCCACCACACCCAGCTCTTAACAGACTTTTAAATGTGCAGTACAATACTGTTAACTGTCGACATAACACTATGCAACAGATGTCTAGAAATTATCCTTCATGCTTTCTGTAACTTTCTACTTGTTGACTTGCAGCTCCCCCTGTTCTAGGCCACCACCTTTCTGCCCTCTGCTTCTGTGAGTTTAACTGTTTTAGATCTCATTTAAGTGGAATCATCCAATACTTGTCCTCCTGCCACTGACTTATTACTTACAATTGCCTTAATACAAATGAGAGAAAATAAGCATTAATTCAAATGACTGGAGTAAAGGAATGAGAATCTTAGACAAGAGATCAAAATGCTTACTGTAAAGAAAGCTTAATAACCTTCCCACTTTTGAGCTGGGTTCACCTAAATTATTTAAATGCTGCATAATATACAGGCTTTATATGATAAATATCTTTGCTTCCATTTGAGATGAAAATTGAACAATAGACATCTCTTTCCAGTATATTTTATTATTGACTAGCAGTCAGATTATTTTTGTCATACGGCTTCACAATTTCTCCTTTCGCAGCTTCTATGTGTTCGGTCCTATAAATGTTAGTAAAGTAATTTATGACTTTAATTTCTGCGAAGTCATATTTATGATGATGCTCCTGAGACTGTTTGGTGCCTCATAAAGGACAGTGGAATGTTTATTTTTAAAGCGAGTTTTTAAAGTTAACACTATATTTTATTTGATTTAATCTTTCATTTTATGATGAATTTTCATTGCCAATGAACTCACATCATGTGTGTTAATGAGAATCATGAAAAAAATTACACAGCCCTTTCAGAAATTATGTTGAGTTCTACTTTGATATGGGACTAGTGGCATGTGGAGTGTTCATAATATCAGTATTCTATTATTTGTGGTTATAAAAGCAGATAAATTATTATAAATGCATACTGAAAAAAACATTCAATTCTCTAAACAGATATATGTAATTTATGTTAATATGTGGACCATTTTTAAGTAGGAAAAATAAGACTGTAAGTTAATTTTGCCACTAAACGTGGTTGATTAAATATTTACTGTTCACTTCCTTTGTCAAGAGGAAATGCCCAATAAGAATGCACACTGACAAGGGTGTGCCCTTTAAACTCTGCTCTCAGAATACTTACGACAGTAGTACATAAAAAGGACTCATATTTATTATGTGCAATAAATAGTATGTCAACAATATTTTTATAATTATCAACATATATGCCTTTCTGCTTACATATATGTATAATATTCCGTAGAATCATATTTATTGTGTATAACATATACATCACATATATAATGTTTCACATATTTACAGATGTCTGTAGTGCATATGTGCATGAACACAATCATATATATATATGTATGACAATGAACGTAAAATCGTATATCTATTCTTTTATGTATAAAATATGATTATTATTTAATAACTTGTTATGATTTCCACTTGATCTTATAATTCATTAATTATTCAAATACACGGTTAATTTATAATAAAATACTTTAGTGACAAGACACCTTATTGTGTCGTAAGGCTCAAAAATATTAGACTCACTTTATTATGTGTAGAATCCATTTTCAACTATGATTTCTAGTAAACACTATGGCATTCTTTTAATATAGCTTATCTGACAAAGGTGAATCTGAGCACAACATGGAATTTCCACAAACAACACCTTAAAGTTCAGCTATCAAAATAATGGCTTATTTATGAAGTTACTGAAAAAATACAGAAAGAATGTGGCTGAAGAAATATCTTAAAATAATTCAACATTAATAATGAAAAGAGAAGAGCAGGAAAAACTAGGAAAGCGAGATTTATGATTCAAAACAGAAAATATTAATTCAAGAAAAAAGACATCCTGGCTCAGATAGATATATATACAAAATAATTCACAATACTTAGCATTAAAAAGGGAAAATATTTTGAAAAACAAATGCAGAAACCTCCTTTTGACGAAAGTGAATATATTAATTAATATTCCAGGTAAAGATAGTCCATTATAGAGTTTTCATCAAAATAAGTGTTTCATGCTTATCTTTTTTCCCTATTTTAAGTTTAATATAGCATTTAAAAAAAATTTAAAGATATAAATAACATGCAAAAAAGTTTGTATTCCTACAACACCTAGTTATTTACAAGCGAGTGTCACTAGGCAGTAATTACCAAAATTGTTTAAATATTGCATGATTTCTCCTATATGAGAATCCCAAAGTATAAATAATTCAAAGAGTACAAGAAAGAAAGATGAGAGTAAACAGTAAGACGCTATGTGGATATAAGAAGGCGATATGGGGATGGAGGAAGACTGGGGGGAAGAAAGGAGAAAGTAAAAAGAATTAAGGTGAGATATGTATATGTACCAGTACTCCACCAAGAATCTATTATGTATCACGAACATATAAAATTTTAAAAAGTTAAAAGTGGCTAACAGTTGAATTGTGGGCTTTTTAAAATAACTGACACTCTAGATCTTTTGAGACAAAACTTAAATCAGAACATTCATGGGTATTTTCAGAAAGCATCCCGGGTGATGATTATATTTTCTGACACTGAGAGACATAGCCATCAAGAGTCCCCTCATTCTGTCTACCTAAGAAACTGGTGTCCTTCATGTGAAAGTCTTTGTTCAATCGTCCTTCACACAAAGCACCACCTTTCATGAAGTTATGAAAGCAAATTGAGATGTATTCATCATACTCCTCCTTTTCACCTCCTCTATTCAACACAACACACAATTAGCTCACTTTTTAAAACAGTTTTAAGTAAAAATAAAACACCTAATCATCATTTTATGATAATGCTCCATAAAATTATCTTTTTGAATATATCGCATCTTAATCATTTTTGTTTCCCCTTCCCCTCCTAGCCCTGTGCTCTTCCTATCCTGTAATCCCCTTTCCATCTCCCACAGTCTATCTCCCACTTTAAATTATTTATATTCTGGGATTTTTATATGAGAGAAACCATGCAATCTTTAACCTGTACTCGTTTATTTAGCTTAGCTTTAATCTTATTAGAAATCAGTGTGTACCAATTTCGCAAAGTAAATCGAGTTTTTATGTATGATATATATATACCAATAAAATTTAAATAAATATCCACGCACAAAAATTTGTTCTGACATAAATTTAGATGCAGCATAACACGTAGTATTAACATAGTTACATAATGTTCATATTTTGAAAAAAATAGATTGCTTTTCCAGAAAAATCACTGATGATGTCTTAAAGTTATAAGAACAGTTTTATGTATCAAAACATTCCCCTTATTAGAGAACTGTGATAGTCTACTAAATTACTGAACTATTTTGTCACTAATTTGATCTATAATTATAATCAAAATGACTTATTGTGTGCAAACGTATTATGTGTGTGTGATATGTACCTACATATGTATGTGTGTTTTTCCTGGGTTTCCATTATGGTTTAAATCAAGGATGTTCAACCAAAGGCCTCGTATATTCATAAGTGAGGCTTTTGGAAGGTGACTGAATCATGGGGTTGATGTGGCTGACTTACTCTTAGGAGCTAGAAGTGTTCCACCACTAGGGCCGACTTGAAGGGTATAGCTCTCTTCCTGAGTCCTCACTCACTCGTTCTCTCAGCTTCTAGATTTAATAACTAAATTCATTGTAGCTGGATACAATGTCAACACCCAAAAGTAAATATTGTTTCTATATACAATTAATAAACTCACTGAGAAAGACAGAACAGAAGATATACCTTTCACGATTGCATAAAAAAATGAAATACTTAGGAATCTATCTAACAAAGGAAGTAAAAGATCTTTACATCAAAAACTCAGTACTCCAAAAAAGGAAATTGAAAGAGATATCAGAAAATGGAAAGATATACTGTGTTCCTGTGTAGGAGGAACCAACATCGTGAAAATGGCCATACTTCCTAAATTACTATACAGATTTAATGCAATTCCAATCAAAATACCATTAACATACTTCAAAAAATTAGAAAGGACAATCATGAATTTCATCTGGAACCAGAAGAGACCAAAAATAGCAAAAACAATCCTAAGCAACAGGGGCAAGGCGGGGGGCATCACAATCTCTGACATGAAACTATACTATAAAGCTACTGTGATGAACACAGCATGGTACTGACAAAAAGACAGACTTGTTTCATTTTTATGAAGCACAAAATCCTGCAGGGAAATATTCTAGGCTGGAGTTCACAAGAGAGATCAGGCTCTAACAGTTATTTGGGGTTACTTAACCAAAAGTTGAATAATACTGGCATAGAATGGAAACATGGGAGAGCTCAGTTTCAAAACCAAAAGAATGCTTAAAATATGTACATTAATTTGTTTCTTTCATACTCACAGGTAACTGGTCACCTATGCAGTCATCTAAAACTCAGGTGAAGAAAGCATCAAATATATAAAATCTTTGTGGACATTTCAAAATTGACTGTTAAACTAAACTTATTCCTGAGACTATAGAAGTCTGGGACTATAGAAGACTATCAAGTTTTGAAAGCCAGCAGGAAACAGTGATTTCTTGAGTGAGATCTCAAAATTATGCTGCCATTATTTCTCCAATTTCACGTTTCATTTATGTGTCTGTTCTTTTATATATATATATATATATGTATATATATATACGTACTCATTTTCCTTGTCTTTTGATTAAAAATTAGGAGAATGGTCAATAATTACAAATACTATTGTGGTGGCAGGTTAAGTATCCAGACACCAAAATTTATCTATTTAGTTCCATGGAATCAATGGGAAAGTTTCCACAGATGGATAATGATAGAGAAAAAAACAAGCTTAAAATAGCAGAATATGGGCTGGGGATTTAGCTTAGTGGTTAGAGTGCTTGCCTTGCAAGCACAAGGCCCTGAGTTCAATCCCCAGCACACACACACACACACACACACACACACACACACACACACACACAAAGCTGAATATGGAAAGCCACAACCAATGTGGGTTTAGCCAATTTATTCCAGGATGACTCTTACAGTGAAAAAAAGACTAGGATTCAATGTAACAGGAATTGAAAGACCTCTTGCTCTCTCTGAGAGAGGGAAAAAAATATATGGAAATTAGAAATTATACCTATATATAGAGATATAATTTCATTTTAAATGCAAAGGATTTGAGACTTTTACAACACTGTTGTGGACATAGGGCATTTGGATGAAGTCCAGGCTAGGAAGCATGGCCAATGTTGGCCTGGTAAAGGAAAAACATTTGTTTCATTGCATTTAGCCTTGAGTCAAGCTGATGGCTAACAAACATTTATTAAATATTTATTAGATATAACAAATAATGTGAGGATCACTTTGGCCACAATGATTCAACTGCTCATCTGGAACCTATCGTTAAGTGAGGACGAATCTCCTGAGTGCTGCAATGGAAAAGATGTTCCACGGAATATTTGGTAGATGAATAAAGACCCTCTGACTGTCCAACGAGCTTCTCTCATGAAATCTAATGTATAGCATGATGACTATAGTTAATAATATTCTATCACATGATGGAAATTTACCAAGAGAGTAGATTTCAGGTTCTTTACCCTCCGCACAAGAAGACTATGCCACGGTAATCATTTCACTATATATAGATACTAAAACATCATGTTATGTAAATTAAATCTATACAGTTTTATAAAGTTTTTGCTTACATTGAGTAGGAATGAGTCAAGCAAGGAATTGAGAATGGAGCTAAGGTTTCAGACACACTGCAAATCTCTAATGACAGAAAATGTGTTTCTCAGAGAACTTAGAGAAAACCAATATGGATAAAGACAGTGGACTGTAGAAGAAGTGGCAGTAGATAAGACTTTTATTTTGCTTTGATTGATCCACTGCATTATTATTATTATTATTTTAGAAAACAGCTATTCAAATTATTTGCTTTGATATGAGTACCTCATGCACAGATTCGTGGAACGGGATAAGAGGTTGTGAGGGAGTTGGTATTCTGCATTCTGACCGCTCATTAGCGAAATCCTCCATTTGATTCCTAAGTAGAACTCTTGACCACCAACCATATTACACATTTCTAGGGCATAAGGCTTTTCTGGGTTCCACAGGTGGATTAGATTCTTCCTTTGCTATCTCAGGCTCTAGAAATACTTTTAGCTGTATTTTCCTTTAGTTCACTCTACAACTTATACATCCCTATCTGTGTCTGTCTTCTGTAGTATGGTAGGAGGCCTTCTATTCCTTTATCAAGCATCACTTCTTTTTTTAATCACACTTAGTTAGAAGGTAACATTTTCCATTTTATTTTATAGCTAATGAAGGCCATTTGACCAAGTTCCGGCCAATAAGATTTAAGTAGAATTCTGTGGAACATCCACGGAAAGTACTTAAAAGAGATATCGTTGTGTTTCTTCTTCCTTTTTCTATTTTGTTGCTTATGTGTTTTTCAAATTTAGGTTTATGAATGGTTATGCACTGCTAATTCAATTGATTATAAGAATTATGCACTACTTATAAGCACATTCATTTTTATCATTTTCTAGATAGGAAAATAATAACAGATATTAAGTATAGTGATACCTCGATTTACAAGCTTAATTTGTTTTACGATTTGGGGAGAGATGGCTGCATTTGTGTTTGTGTGGGGAAGATAACCTTGGTTTGCCTTGGTTGAATTTCGTGAATGGAAGAAGAATTTTGCTAAATGCTTTCGTTCATGAACCACACTGTTTGCAAACAGAAGTATTCATGAACTGAGGTATTCCGGTACCTTGCTACCAGCTTAACAAATCCTTAAAATATGGATATTTGGCTGGAGCTGCTCTTTCAGGTGAGCCAGTCACTTGCCTAGACCTTGAATTTGAGAGACAAAATTGAGGGAAGACAGGGCAGTGAAGTGGAAGGAGCCTATCCCAAGACGATTTCATCAAGTCAGAACATAGTTATGATCTGAAAAACCATGAGAAATACTCCTTCATCTTGTTTAAATCACTCAAAATTTGTGTCAAATACCAATGACAACAAATTTATTATAGTCTCATAATCTATTTTAGTTACTCTTCTTTTTGCTGAAACAAAATTCCAGACACCGGAAGTTAAAGGAGGAAAGGTTTATTTGGCTCACATTTGTAGAGATTTTAATCCATAGTCAGCTGACTCCACGGAAAGGGGCACGGCTGAGGGGCATGACAGAGGAAAACAGTTCACAGCAGGCAGAGGACAGTGAAAGCAGCAAGTGACAAGCCATGAGCAACAACAGCAGCTTCCTTCTGCCCCTTTTTTATTCTGTCTAGGCTATGTGGCTTAGGGTAGGTCCCAAATCAATCAACTGACTAATTTAGTAACCACACAACCTTAATCCAAACATCACACATTCTAGATCCAGGTGAAAAGCCCCACCTATGACTGCATGAGGCTTTGGGGGACTCCTAGACACAAGGCATAACATGCCCTTTTAAGGGTCTCGTCATTGAAGAGAATGAATAACTATCACTCGTTGTTACTGTTTCAAATACTACTGGGAATAAAGAAGATATGAATTGTGCAGCATTTGCACCTTGAAGATCTTTATCATTTTATTATTACATAAAATCTTGTACAGAGCTAAAACACATATACATTTATAGAAATAAAATTCAATGAACTTTCACAAAGTTCACAAGTGCACTTGTTAAGACAGGCAAGAATAAGAAATATAATACTTTACCATGATCCAGAACCCCCCAAAACTTGCTTTTAATTAGTGTTCTACATTCTCCACAAAGGTAACTGATAACGTGAAATATAATGTAATATGTAGTTCTGCATACTTTTGAGATACATATAAAATGACTCATACATGTTTCAGATTTAACAATGCAGTTTTGTACTTCATTAATTTAAATTACTCTGTAGGATTCCACAAAATGCAAGTGTGGGTAACGATGCATTCAGATAACTATTTGGTATGTGAAAGACAAAAAGTTAGATTATAATATAAGAACATATTGTCATTGCTCTGGGAGTAGAAAAGGATATGTTTAAAACAACAACAAAAGAATAATAACAAAAGCACTGAATCTAAAATGATTAAATTAAAAATTCATAGAGAATATGAAATTCTAAACCAAATTATGGCAAGTGTTGATATTAAGATAAGGAACAAACTTATATGCAAACTGTTTATATAAATTTATAAATGCACTAACAATTTAGATCAAGCCACATTGCTCTATAATTTGCCAACGCTTGGCAATTTAATTTTCTATCTATCCATTCATCCATTTGTCTATCTGTTTGATACACAATAATATCTCAGTTCACAAATGCTTCTGACAGCAAACAATTCAATTCACAAACAAAAGTGTTTGGAAAAATTTGGCTTCTGTTCATAAACTCCACATCTGGTGACAAACATGACCGAGGCCATCTTCCCCACACAAAGAGACACACACCCGTCTTCCCCCAAATCGTAAAACCAATTAAGTTTGCAAAATGAAGAACTACTGTATGTGTAAAATCTGTACAGATAATCTTAGTTACTAGATGAAGTTATCTTCTTCTGGGTCAGATTATCTTCTGATTTTAGAAAATAATTAGGGTAGAGGCACGTTATACTTAATTAAAATCTCATTTGATTTATTTAAAATTTTGTTTTACTTTTAAGGTGCACAGTCTATTTTGCTTTGCTCTTTAAACTCCATTCAAAATCCAGCAGGGTCTTCTAGACCCTTGTTCCTTGAGGGATACTGGGCTTCAGCTTTGTTCCAGTGAAAATATAAAACTGTAATACACTTTGCTCAATTTCTTAGACTCTTCACTATTGTTGCAAAATTAGTAAATACTCGGCGGATAAAATGAAAACAAATATTTTCTTTGCCTCAATCTCTCTTTTTTCTTCAGTATTTTGGCTGAAATAATTACTATTATAATTATTCTGGGGGTAGGTTCCTGAAAACTTCGAACAAAAATGTTCTTAGTTTTTCAAATTTTATTAGTGGGTAGACTGGTCAGATGTAAGGTCGTCCATTATATGCAGGACTGAAGGTCTTCTGTATTATGATTGCTTTATATGATCTAGATCATTATATTACAATTATCTTTCTTATAAAAGCCACAGAGCTTTATTTTGAACATTTATTCACGCTTAAAATTATTTTCCTTAAATAGGAAATTAAATCCATTTCAGTTTTTTTTCAAAGAGGATATTTCTTGGCCCTTGCAGTTTTTGTTTTGTGTATTTCTATGTTTCTTGATTTCTTTTTCTTTTTATACCACATTTTAAGTGACTGACTTGTTTTTCTAAATAGGTGTATTCAACATATTTCACATCGTTTTAAATTACAATTTAATATTAAAATTGAAAACACATTTCAAATTGATTTGCTGTGCCAAGTGAGAAGCAGTAGTAAGTTTTGGCAAAATGACAGATAACAAAGTTTGTTGGTTTTAAAAAAATATTTTCTATAGGTTTTCTTCAGTAATTTAGAAATCATATACTATTTTAAAAAGTATTAATTATTTAAATTACTATAGTTGTATGCATATGATTGTCAAAGGGCAAAGAAAATAATATCTGCAGCAATAATACATGTATTTTCAAAACTTTAAGTTTGTAATTTCATGTCCCCTGCAAAACTCCTATTTACTAATATATGAATTTTCAAAACCATATTTTAATATTAAAATGATTTTTGTTTCATATGGTTTTTGTTTAAACCTTATTTATGATTTTTCTATTTTCTCTCCATATTAATAACGTGCTCAGATATACTACAAGGTTTAGTTCCTTTTAGCATTTATTATTTCTTTATCCATACAGTACTTTTTCAATTCTAGACTTATTTAGTATTACCTATTCTAATGTATAGGTGGATTAAACCTGTAATCATCTTCCATCTAGGAAATGTATATAGGTGCTATATCTCCTAAACCATTCCATCTAAGATCACTTACAATATTTTTTGTTTTGTTTTAACATATAGATGCCATGTGACTGAGTTTAAAGGTGTAAATCACACATTTTATTTTCCACCAATCACTCTGCACAATTCATTTTTGGTTTTTAACATTTGAAGGTAACACATGGAAGTTTCCATTTTTTTGTTTCTTCATTAATTCTTTCTCCATTCAAGAATGCTTGAAAACTTTTCTTCCACTTTAATTTTAATACTCAATCTCTGATAAGAGGAATTATTTTGTCATATGTAAACGTGAAAATTACAGCAATTAATTTTGATAACTATGCTTCTAAGTGTCAGATGTAAACTCAATTTTCACAGCATCATCTGTAAATATATTTGAAATGATGACACACCTAGCTAGAGAAACTCAAGAAATAGCATTCCACGGTTATTACAAAGTCACCTATCAACAAAAGACAATGAGAATCTCAGAGAATCTCTTCTCTTCCTTCCTAATGAATTCTTATCTTTAAGAGGTTTCATCATTCAGGTAGTGAAGGTCACATTCTAGCTCCAATTTCTGTTACTGTTACTCATTCTTAGAGCTGGATTTGTACCTAAGATTGCATGTAGGCCTTGGGCTTTATGCAAGTAAGACTGTTATTATTACACTGCTTTCTATCTTGAAATGCCTAAAGCATCAGTCTTCTTTTTTGTACCATTTTGCTAGCATTCAGTATATTTATGTAATTTGGCATGTGTAAAATACTATGAAATGTTATACTGAAAAATATATTTATAATGCTGCGTGTGCAATTTTATCTTTAAAACACATCCGTATTCTGCACATTGCTAATGTACGTATTTAATATATACATAGACTCTGATATTTGTGGTAGACAGAGTCCAATCTTCCAATCATCTTCTTCTCAGACCCTTGTTCCCTCATATCCATGTCTGGGCTAGACTTCACTGATTCATTTTCATTATGCTGTCTCTTCTTCATCTTGCATTGTGTGCTCTAAATAAGCCACTTGGCTATTTCCTTAGGCGAGTCAGCCTGGGAGGCCAGACCTGCCAATAGTCATGTGAGTGACCCGGGGTGCAGATTCACACCATCAGTCCCCTCTTCCAAAGACCAGAGACTTGACTGACAGCGGGCCTGTAACTCCGTGAGAAAATGTGAGCTACAGACACAGATGGGCTCTCTCTCGTTTATTTGATCATTACTAAAGAATCTTGCAGAAGGAAATTGTGCTTTTTTTTCTTCAAAACAATATACAATTTCAGGACTGAGTTTTACACAAGAATAATGGTAAAAGAGTTTTTTGTTGTCAAAGTAATTACTCAATATAATGAAATCAGTAGATGACATCATGTGTTTTATTCTTCTCATTTCCAATTCTGAGCAATCTAGTACATTGACCTTGTATTCTCTTGAGTTTCCTTGGTTCGCCCTTATCATACTGTAGGTAATTTATTTCCTTTTTGTTGTTATTATTGTGTTTTATTTCACGTTATAGAAATTTACTGGGAGTTAGGCATTATTCACATGAAGGCCAAGAAGGAAATTTGGGTTTGTTACATTATTCTTAATTTATTTTTATTGCTACCTTTTAAAAATAATGCAAATGATACAATAATATATTTTGGAACATGTTCTACTTAATTTCAATAATGAAAATGAGAAGACTCAACTTGTGTATAGTCTACATTATTTTTACATGCTGATTACACAGAGGAAAATAAACCTTTTTGAAAGCTACGCTAAAATTTTTAAGTCTTTAGAAAAAATATTACATAGTGACAAAGTAAAAAAAAAAACACAAATTACAAGGTGGATTTTAGGGTGATTCTGTGTTTCCACATTTATTTTCATAAATATTCTATCCTCAATTGCCCTTGAGAGACTTTATCCTGTTTATCCTGTTGCTTTAGAGCAATTCAGAGGGTTATCATGATAACAGCTTTCAAAATGTCATAAAATTTTAAGACAAGATGTCAGATAGGAAGGTCATGAAGTCAAAAAGTCAAGATCTTAAAAGCTGCCAGACACAGGATAGGACATATGTTATAATGAAAAATGAAAATAATCCTTTCAGCTTTTTGACTTAAACTGATTAAAAAATGTTTGTTATTGATTTTAAATTTCATTTGCTCTAGAGAAAATTAAAATCAACAATACAAATCATATTTATAACTGAAGAAATTTATAACAAAGGAGGTTTTAGTTAAATGTGCTACAAGTTGTGTTTTGAATGCCCCCCTCCCCAAAAAAGCTCGGTGCTCAACCCGTGATGCTACTGGGAGCTGGTGTGGCTGTTTGGAGTTGGATCCCAATGGCAGGTTCTGGGTTGGGTACTGGGCAAGTGCCCTTGACCGGGATTGTGGGACCACACTCTCTTCCTCTTGCTGTCCTTTGTTTCTCTCCTTGAAGTAAATGAGTTACTCCACTATCAGTCCCACTATAACGTGCAGCTACAGGCCCCAAAGCAAGTGGATGAATCAGCCATGTCTTAAACTTTCCCAAACTGTAGGACAAAATCTTTCCTCTTTATAAGCTCGCTATCTCAGGTATTTGTAACAATAATGGAAAGCCAAGTAACACAATGTGCAATATCAAAAGTATTAAAATGGATTGTGTTCTTTTAAAAATCTTTAGGAAAATTTCTGCCTGCAACATAATCTTTAAATCTTGGTATAAACCACAGTATTGTGGCTCATTCAGTTGTAGATGACTGTTACACGATACTTTTGCATGTTAACGCTGCAACATAACCCTTGCAAGTATTAAACATTCCCAGTGATCCCTCTACTTATTACATACTAAAAATGTTTGGTCAGCACTGATAAAACTGATAACTATTGCAGTTTACTTAATGTGACCAGTATACCCAGTTCTAGACAGAAACATACGAAGAGTTAAAAAGAATGCAGTTAGGTGGTTTTCATCAATAGTACTTTCCACTTTTGCTGAACAAGCCTGGAACTGGAACTGTTTTGAAAAGTCTTTGAAAAATATTTCAAAGCACAAAAATGAATACATTTCCAACCTCCTCTCAGTCCACTGTAAAAGTATTTTCAAAACAAGGTAATTGTGTAGTTAATTTTAAAAGAGGCTTGAGCAAGGATGAGTTTGGAACAAGAGAGCTGATTTCCCACTTGATTAAATACCATTTACGGTAGTGTCTGCAGTAGTTTGCTAGAAAAGCCTTAACAAACTATGACAAAGCAGGTGGTTCAAACAAACAAGAAAATACTCTCTCACAGTTCTGGAGGCTAGAAATATGAGATTAACATGTTCCAAGTTTTATTCTCCCTCCAAGTACAAAAATTTATTCTGTGTTTCTCTCCTACTTCGTGATGTTTGCTGGAGGTCTTTGTTTTGTTGTTGTTGTTGTTCTTTTTTGTTATTTTCTCTTTGCTAGGTCATTCTTAATTCTGCTTTCACCTTCAATCACATCCTCCCTATATGTGTGTCTGTGTCCACATTTCTCCTTTTTTTAAAAACAACTCAGTAACATTAGGTGGGGAGCCAAATCCTCTCCTTCATGACTTCATGTTAACTAGTTTTCTCTGCACTGATTCTGTTTTCTGTTAAGGACACATTCTGAAGTACTTGGAGTTAAGAGTTCAATATATGAATTTTGGAGGAGTCAAGTCTCATGTGTAATGTTACTCAGACTACTTCAAGAGTCCAGTGAATGCATGGAGGAGGACATGTCTTGGCTGCATGCCAGTCATAAATGAGAATTTTAGCTTATTAATAGGCGTGTATGTGGCAGCCTTACAGGATAACACTTAAGTACCTAGGCATATCCATTTCATTCTTTTAGTTTTGGAAATCAAACATCTTTCTTCTCATTTAAAGCTCTGATCTCTCAACCTTTTGCTTTCTAGTATGTCTATTCCATATTAATTCCTCTTAGCTTTACCTCACTTCATATTACTTGATTTGAAGGATAAGAAAAATAATAAATGAAACAAAAATAACCATAAAATCCAAAGTGAAAATAAAAATTTAAAGCTGCAAAGTTTGGTGAAAAATGATTACGTACAGAGTTAACACATTGCATTACATTTTCTTTACTCTGGTCTAACTTTCTTTACTTTGATTAGGAGATATTAAATAATGACATTAATATACCAGTGAGAAATGAGATAATGTCAAATATGTAGGGAAAATACATAGATTATTTCATGGACTGGATATTTGAATCTCTCAAAATCCACATGTTGATACCCTAACTGCTAATATGAATGTATTAGAGGTGGAGCATTTCAGTACCATCATAATGTTGGGCCTCCTTGAAGGAATTAGTTTACTTAATAAGAAGAGATCCCAAAGTGCTTCCTCTTCCTACTGTGGGAAGAAACAGCAGTAAGGTAATGGTATGAATGCCAGGAAGAAGACACTTATCAAAACCTGACGATGATAGACCCTGATCTCTGACTTCCCACTCTTTAGAGAGAAAAAAAAAATAATGTGTAATGTTTAAGCTCCTCTGTCATATTTTGTTATAGTTGCCCAAATTATTGAAGACAAACTGATACTACAAATATAATTCTATTAACCATACATTGGGGGCGATCTCCAAAAGAGCTTCTTCAACTCATCACACACAACTGCCCCTTGTAATGTGCATTCAGTAGAACAAAAGAAGCACAGCAGAAATGACAAACCCTTGGTGACTTTTGAGTCTTTTGATGAAATAAGGATGAGAAGGCACAGCATAATTAATATTGTGCTCAAGAAATACGATTGGCATTGTTGAAACTATGGTCATTGTTCCATGATGTCTCGCCATACAACTGTAGTAATGTCTTGAAATATAAATATGATTTCTTGCATCATTAAAAAAATTACAAGATAGATGAACTATGTTGCCAGTGCTGATGAAAGAAGCGTAATAATGCTGCATTAGCAAATGGAAATTCAATTAACTAAATACAAATAGCATCCAAATAATTTCTTCTAAAATGAAAATAATTACTTCCTAATTATGTAGCTCCAAATGGACTGAACTACATTTTGGTAAGCCCATCTATAAACAAATGTCATAGAACCTTACTATGTATTAATAAAAGCCTCTCTAACCCTTTCATTGTATTTACAGACAACTATGTGATTAGTACTTTCAGTTGCATCCATCATAGTTTATAGAACTAGCTTTTAGTGTCAACAAATGATAACGCTAATGAGTTATGATCAGAAAAGGAACGCAGATGTACTGTACATCGGCTTCTCCTTTCCTTATTAGTATAGCAGCTGTTTGGCTGACAGTCTGAATGATGTTTTAGTGTTCTTTCCAGATCGCTTTTGAAATTTATGGGCAAAAAAAAAAAGAAATTTATGGGCATTTGGGTGAAAGCTTCCCATAGTCTTTTGGTCTTTTGTATACTCATCAAAGGAGCAAGACTGAATAATCTTCAATAAATTGCCTATTATATTGCTAAAACATCACTATATACACAGTGACAAAATATCCCAATAGTGTGTTATATGATGCAAATGCATCCCTCCAAAATGAAAAGCAACACATTTTATTTCAACACATTAATGTGTTCTGGTTTGTGAAAAACTATCCAAAGTGTTAAATACTTTAAGAAGTTATTGTTTTGGACTAGGTTCTGTACTGGGCCCCAACAGACCTGACTAAAGATGAAAATGGTGTCACCCATTTTAAAATCTTGTGACACCAAACTGGAAACAATCTGTTTATCTAACCTTGTAGGAAAGTAGGAACAAACATATGTTACAGTCAAATTTCTAAAGAGGACAGCTTAATTGGCATGATAATGAAGTTCCTTCTGCCTAATTCTTACCAGACTTGAAGGAAACCATGTAAATAATGCAAGCAAAATGAGTAAAAGGGTTTTTGTTTTGTTTTGTTTTCAGTCTCTCCCCTGTGCTTTCATTTCCTTACAAGGAAAGTAAGTTTGAAACGACCAATCCACTTTTGTTCTCTGTTTCTGCTTTTTCTAAAAAGCAAACAAGCATAAAAACTTTACTTTTTCTATAAAAGCAACCTTTTCTGCTTTTGAACACTTTCTCATTTTATGGAACGAAGTTTTGCCTGGTTTCTAAAACGAAAAATAAAACTGTGATTTTTAAATTGTTGTAAATGCACTGTTTGACAGAAAAGTACTGTAACATTTCACAGAGAATTTAAAGAATAGTTATATGTCTTTTAAGAAAACAATCCAAGTACCTTTTAAGAATATTCCTGGATGGGAAGCTTAAATTATCTCCCAATACTCTTACAAAATTAAAACAATTCAAATACAGGTCTGAGTAATTTACTTGAGAAGCAAAAAGAACATTTATTCCAATTTATGTGTATAATAAAAAAAATCAATGTTAGTTATAAATATTTGGAATAAAATAATAATATACAAGAGAAGAATTTGTTTTAAAATATTGTTTCTGTGTTCATCAAGGATAAAAATGGGCTAGGATTACCAAAAGGGAGTGAAATCATCAGCATGCATTATGAAAAGTTAATAAGTAATATAAAAGGAAAAATAAGAGTAGAAAAATGAGTATCATTTAGGTATATTCAGGCAAACATATGAGAATGGAGGGCAGTTCTTTTTTTAATAAAAATATTTTTCTGCTATTTTTAAGTAAAACTGGTGCATAACAACATTAAAATTTTACATTTTAATAAGGTAAGCTGATGTTTTGAAACATATATATTTTGTATAGTATTTTATCAGGTTAAAAAATTCTGTCTCCTCAAATATTTAAGATTTATGCTACAACTTTCAAAATCCTTTCTTTGAACAGTTAAAAATATTGTGTATACTTGGGACTCAAATCCACGGCCTAGCACGTGGTATGTTTGTATGCTACCCCTGAACAAACCCTCTAGCCACTCTTCCAGTTTTATGAAATGTGTATTCCATTCTTGTTACTTATAGTTACCCTACTGTTAATAACACAACAAGACTATAACCTGCTACATGCCAGATGGGCCAAGTTTATGTTCCCTGAAATGGAAGAACAAATTCCAAGGGATAATGGAGGTTAAGAGAAGGAAAGGTTTATTGAGAGAGAGCTCCTCCGAGACCAGAGGGGTCCTGAGGGGGTTGCCACCAAGGTCCTTTGTCAGGGGTCCTTTATACAGCAAAGTCACAATGTTAGTACAACGTGGGTCAAATTCTAATCAACCAATAAGATTACAAGTATAGCCTCTTAGCTAATAGTGATCCAGTAGGGAAGCTGGGCACCTACTAAGGGTATTTGGCTGACATCATTAACCTTGGCTTGTCTATGACTTCTCAAACAGGAACAGTATCGGGAAGGGGTGGGTCCAGGCGTTCTGGTCACCCACCCAGGTGTCTGATGTATACCTGGATTTAATGGATGAAGTGGTACTAATTTCAGTACACTCTCCAGTTCTGCTTATGCCTTAGAGAAGTATGCAAGTCTGGCCATTGTGACTTTTCTGGAGGCTTTGCCTTCTTCAAATGCGCCTCCAGCAACAAATCTGACATCTTTATTTTTCACTGACTTCCTTGATAGCTCAGTCCGTCTCAGATGTATATTAATTCCTATCTAATTTAGCTGCCTGTAATGTGGAGATGCATCTGCCCTTGCTGTAAGTCTCCAGAGGTTACCACACAAGTAATGATAACCCTTAATCACAGTTTGGTTTCACCAATATGTCTGTGTGTCTTTTCAGACTGAATAGCAAGCCTTGTCCTATACCCATACTAAGTTAATAAATGCTTCAGCTGTTGCATCTACCACAAATAACTAATTAGTAATGGGAAGAAAATGGCATTGGATGTTTCATCTGCCATCCATGCTATTTTCATACGACTAGAAAATAAATTATAATTGAAGCTTCTTTTGAATTTTCTCACAATCATTTATTTGTTCTTTCTATGCATGGAATTTTAAGCTACTATCACATGCTAGTTACTATTGTTGGTGTTGCAAATTCAACAATATGCAAAACAGATACAGTCTCATAGGAATTTTTTTTACACTCATACGAACCCCTGTTCTGCAGTCTCTGGCTATCTCCACACCAGGTACAAGTAGTTGGTAATAATCACACAACACTGATGAGTGCTTTCCAAAAGACAGAGCTCATTGGAGATCATTTTCCTGGCTGACTTACCTGTGGTACTAGCAGGAACAGTTGACTTCTATTCCATTAGTTGTGATTACAGAGAAAAGGTACAAATGAAACTGGATGACAAATTTAGGCAGTATGATTTCCAGATAAAATAAATTGAAATCTGATTCAGAATGAGGGAAATATAATGTATACATTGATGACACAGTGGTAGGGGAGAGTAGAATAAAGACTATGTATTGAGTATATAAATCCATTAGAGAAAAAGAATAATTTGAAAAATCCAAACAAAGAAATACAACTATACTTCTTCTATGTCAAAATTATTCACCAAATATAAAAAATATGAGTTTTTATTAAAAGCATTGTAAGTGTTCAAATGCATTAGTAAATCAGATTTCACTCTTAAATATAATTATACTAATTCCTGAGTATTTTTTCATTAAGGATATTCATCTTACAGCAGGCAATTAGGGTGTCTCATTAGAATCTTGATTTTAAAAATTCACTATTGTTTGTTAAATACCCACAAGGAATACTACATGAACAAACAACTACAAAAATACTTTTTACAAAGTGTTATTTTATGTGCACCTTATCCTTTCAAAATGAAGATTAATTAATTTTTTAAATTTTTTACTTTATTAATAACTTTATATTCAATAAAAGAACATAAGTTTCCATGTGCTATTGAAATATTAACCTGGTTTAATTTGTCCTAGGTAATGGTCAATCAATGACTTCTGGTTTGGCAAGTCTGCAATTCTGTAGTAATATATTTACTAAACTGTAGTGCTCAGTATTTTCATAAAACATTTAGTCATGAAAAGGGTAAGACATGAGAATCTCTGTGAGATTTTTTTATGTCAAAAAAGTTTTCCTGAAAAGTAGAACTGACACAATTGGTACCAATTTACTTTCTCATTATTGAAGTCAATCACGCAGTTTTAACAAAAAAATTGTGAATTGACATACTATATGTGCTTGTTACAAAGCTGTAAGCAGTAATTAGTTTAATTAATTTTCTATAGTTTTGTATTAATATGAAATATTCTACACAGACTTCATTATTCATAGTGGTATATAAAATGTTAAACATAACCATAATTTTCACTTTAATATACAATATGTATTTATACATTATAGTTTATTTCACTTAATCTTAGATAAACATGATTAATGTTTAACATTTCAAAAATTATGACTTTGAATTTTCTATTCTGATTCAGTTATTTGGTTTCTTTCAGATGCATCACTGCATCTTTAGAGAGTTTGTTGGCAAATACAACTTAAACCAAGTCAGAAGGTCACATAAGCCTAAAATGCTGCAGTGCCTCAAAGCAGGGACTCCCTCAGTGAAGAATTTCTCTCACATATAAAATATATAATCACTTTAATCAATCAACTTATTCTTAAAATTAAGGCTTTTAAGGTTTTATAGATACCTTGTCAAATTAAACATTTTCAGAAATGCATCAATTTTCTTTTGAAAGAAATAATTCGTAACAATTTTATTAATATTAAGGAAATACAAATAAGTATAGAGAAAAATACATAATACCATCACCAAATTCCATTTCTTATCTCCCTACTTACCTTTTCATTTTTATATAGCTGAGTAGATGAAGACATTTTTTGATTTCTTAGCATAAAGCACTCATATGATTTCATTTTTGTTTCTATTGATGCTAAGGTAGCTTCAAATGACCCTATATATGAAATTCACAATAATATCTCCATTACACATGTACTTAATGTGCCAGGTTCTTCTAGTTACCTTACTCTTGTCAAATACCACTTTAAAGAAACAAAAGCACTTAACTGAGGCATAGGTAAGGAAAATCCTTTCCTTCTTTTTACCAGTATAGCATTCCAAAATAAAAATAAACAAAAACAATGATAAAAGCTACCATCAGCAGTTTTTTTTTTTCCATCAGCAGTTTTGATGGTTTCACTGAGGTATATTTATTCAAGCTACCAGACCATGTTATTTATGTGTAGGCATCACTTTGAATCTGCAATTTATAGAATCTCTAGTGTACAGAATATTAAAATATATTCTCACTGTATGTGTATCATTATGCTAAGTAAAAAATGGAAAATAAAAATTTAGTAGCAGAAGAGTAAGATATTTTGGAATCAGTGAGAAATATAATAACGAGGTAATAGCAATTTTTATATTACCATATTCATGCTGTTCATATCAGCAATACCCTTTTAATACATACAATCCAAATTTTGGGTACAATAACCCACTTAATATGCTAAATAACATTTACATTTAAAAAAACTCAGCTGTGCATTATTGGATTGTCATATTTCTAGATTCAATTCAGTTTTATATAATTGAATATGAAATATTGTGGACAAAATTAGAGAAGAGTATTTGCAATAAGTATGGAAAAATATCCAAATGTTAGATAAGTGTATTTTACTTCCATTTTAAACTTACAGGATTCAAAGAGAAAATGTTTTGTATTATAAATCTGTTGAAACTGAAATACCTTCCAAGTATACATTATTTAAATTAGAGAAATATTAATCACTTTCTGGATTAGCACCTTATTTCTTAACATCATCAACAATATGATAGCTTCTGAAGATGTATTTTAAAAATATCTTACATTTTTATTATAAAATATTCTTGTTGCTAATTCACACTCACTAGTAACTTAATAGTTTTGCTTTCCGATGTTTTCTTCTACTGTTTGTGTATGCTTAATTCTTAGTATTACAAAAAATCAGAGATATTAATTATCTGTCACTTATTTTTCTCTAAGATAATTTGTCATTGTTGCTTCTCCTCCCCTTGGAATCTTTCCAGAGATTATACTTGCTGCCAAGTGGCAGCAGGTGAAATTGTTTTCCTAACAAATGAAAGAAAACAATTCAAAATACAATATCCTTAGAATCTGCTAGCAACGACAAACCGAGCTTGGAAGTCCTACAATAAATATTATCATTAGCTTCAATTCTTTGTTCAGTTAGTATTTACCCTTTACCATAGCTAAAATGATATTAACATATATAATTATGAATATATTGAAAAACTATGGGGCATAAGAACAATTTAGTGTAATAATATATTAGTTTATTCATTCCCTATAGTGAACGTTCCAAAATATAATGCATGCATGTTGTAATAATTAATTTCTCTGGTAAAATATTTTATGGAGCAGTGGCAAAATATCCACTAAACTATTAATAAAGTTACCTAAAATTCTGGACAAATATTTTTGCAAAAAATTGTTTAACACATTTAACTAAGAAAAATATTATCATACTTAAAATTTCACAGGAAATACCACATTATACAATATCAAACTCTGGGAATCATAATTACTTGAGTTTCTTGCATCTACAATGCATGGAGCATTATTTCTTGCAATGAACAGTGCTTAAGGTGTGTTTGTTTTCATAGTAAGATCCTGGCCCTTGGTAACTACAGTTCAGTGTAAGTTGAATATTGGAGGACAGGATTTTCCTTTTCACTCAGCCTCAAAAGTACAGAGGTAGGGCTGGGGATTTAGCTCAGTGGTTACAGTGCTTGCCTGGCAAGCACAAGGTCCCAAGTTCGATCCCCGGCACCAAAAAAAAAAAAAAAAAAAGTACAGAGGCATCATCCCTGCACAGGTGTTGCTTTTGTGTGTGTGCTTGCCCTCAGCTCCGCAAGTTCACCCTCCTTCATCACCACGTAGACATTGTTGCCTCTCTATCCAGCCTTCTCAGTAGGACACACAGGAAAATACAGAAATGAGAGTGTTAATAAATATGAATACTGCAAAGGGACACTCTACGGGTGTTTTCGTCTTTTAGCAGTGACAGTCTAAATGCTTCCTATTTCTTTGCTTACTTCTTACACCAAATAACCATTTCTTTATGGTTTCTGCAATTCTCTTTACAATATATTTCTGCTAGTGCCCCTGAAATCCATTTATTATGATGACTTCCTAAATCTTACATGTTACAGAACAAATACAGATGTGGTACAATAGAGAAGATGACATTTTCTGTTCTAAGGGACATGTCAAATATATAAGGATAAATTAAGAGCAGACTTAGATAACAGAAAATAAACTGTAAGGCAAAAATGTAACAGCATTTTTAATTGACAAAGTTCTAGATTACTATGGATTATAAAAGAAATTCCAGAAAAATGTGGGTGATTATAATTTGGAGGTACAATTTTTCAACAAGAAGTGTAAGTTAATATTCAAAGCATTAATTTTTAAGTAGTTAGATATAAAAAGGTTGTTTTACTCTAAAGACAGATTGTATTAATATTTATTTTATATCCATTGGATTGATGCATAAAGTTTGCTGTTAGTTTTCATTTTAAAGAAATCAACATTGTATGGATATGAGGAGAATATAGCAATTTTCATATTTCAGTTATTAATTTGAATATCTTCTAGGGTCAATAGCATATGATATAATGCAAATTATTTCAAATATAATACTAAATCTTACGTGGTAATAAAAAAGCAGTTTTTAAAACCTGTCACTCTAAAACAATTAGCTATTACATTATTAAAACATCCATTTACATATAAACAAACACATGTAAATACACAAAATTGTCTGTGTTATATTACAAAGAAAAATTAGGGATGCATGATTGGAAACAACTTCTACATCACATAAATGTGGAAAACTGATATGGCTTTAATCTAAAATATCCCCTAAAGACCTGCATGTGAAAGGCTTTTTATCAGCTATTGCCACTCTGGTGAGGTGGTAGAACCTTTAGGAGGGTAAGCCTAGTGAAAAGAAGTTAGTGCATTGGGTGTATGATCTTGAAAGGGACATTAGGACTCTGGCCCCTTCATTTCTCACTCTTTGCTTCCTGATTACATTGAGAAGAAACAGGCCTCTCTAGCACATGCTCCTCCTGAGATGCACTGTGCCATCACAGGCCCAAAGCAACAGGGCCAAGAAGACATGGACAGAACCCTCTGGAACCGTGAGCTGGAGGTAACCTTGCCTCCGCATACAGTTTTTTCTTCAGGTTTTTTTTTTTTTCACAGTGAGGGAAATCTAACAGAGACAATATCTATATTTAAGTGTACGCATCCTAGACATAAAGAGGCAAAATATGGTTCATTATTAAACTGGGGATCAATAAAGTTTTGATGGAAGAAGTAGCTTCTGAATTTGGCTTCAGAATATGAAAGGTTTTCTAATGCAATGTGTAATTTATGAGAGAAATTAATTGCACTCTTTTGACTCACCTGGTAAAAATATAATATAATGGATTACTGTTTTTTTTCTGACAAAAGCTCTGAAAGCAGAGCTGAATAAATTGTATTGAGTATTATCACACAGTGCTTAAGGTGAGTAACTCTACATCTGATGCTAGTAAATGATGTTGCTCTTAGAAAAAATATTGGATATTTTGATTAGGGCAAAACTGAACAGATTTTAAAGAAACCAACCTTGTAAATGATTTAAAATAACATCAAGTGACCAAATGTATCTGGCCTTTGAATGTCACAAAATGTCATTCTAATCTTGAAGCATAAAGTGAGAATAAAGTTCCCTTTACCATGGTTGGAAAATTATACATGTACTTCCTTTTTTATCTATTGCCTCCCCATAGAAAAACTATGAAATTTCTATATTCTGTTAGATTAAAACAATCATAACTCTTATTTATTTAATAAAATCATTTTTGTTAAACCTTCACTTTGGATTTATCAAATATTTGATACAATAATATTTGATTATTTTTTGCTTATTTCTTATAGGTATATACAATATAGCACAATGGAAATCACCGATTTTAATGTATATATGTGTTATACATGTTTTTCTGAGCAACGTTTTATTTGGTAACAGTAAGAAGAAGGAATTGAAAACATGGCTGAAGATGAAATTAAATGCAATAGAAAAAGAAAAAAAAGTATAATAATACATGAAGGATCTCCGAAGATCTTAGACTTTATCATGAAAGATAATACTATACAGACTAAAATTACTGTAAAAATTAATGTGTGGTGACTTTGAAAATACCTAGAAAAAGGCAGGAAAGTGAGCATATTTTATACTGTGGACCAGAAAGTGAAACTGTATAGCAAAAAATTTTAATGGGAGGACATTTTCAGAGAAGTGATTTTAAACGTTGCCCAATAGAAAGAACACAGAGACCACAAACTCAACCACTGAGCACGTAGTATATCCAAATCAATGCATTTTCCACTGGGGGATGTCCATTACCATTACTAAAATCTAAATTGTTTTCCAAACCTACACACTGAAAATGTGGCTGTCTGTGCTGGGATTTGAATTTAGGTTTACTACTGGATCATGAACCTATGACCTCCTACCCTGGTCTTGCAAATATAGCAGGAGCTTTACTTTGAAAGTGACTGCTTGCACATGGCAGAATAGAACTGGAGGAGAAGTTCAATGTAGTATCTGCCATACCGGGAAGTGCTTAATCTGAAGGCATTTTGAAAAAGAACTTTACTGTTCAGGACCGAGACACTCTGAGAATCAAAAGTCATAGTATAAATACACTTCACAGTTTGGGGGGGCACCCTACTACAGTGAATGGGTGAGAGATGGCTACAGGAGACAGCTGCAGAGAAGTGATGCGATGGTCACAACCTCCCTGAGAAATTTAAGCAGCAAGGAGCTCAGGCTGTGAAAGACATATTGTCCTGCCCTCTGAGTGAGAAGCCAGGACATTCTGTCATGGTTTTTTGAACAGACTAGGTCTGAAACTGCTGACATCAAGTCCAGAGGACTTCCTGTCACCTCCCACCCACCTCATCCCTATTGCTGCCTACTTCCACCACACAGGACAGTTCCTTTCCCCATCAGCCACCATGATCAGGGATGTGCCTTGGTGTAGACAGTTACCACGTCTGAGGGTTACAGACAGAAGGGGCTCTGGAGCAAGGGAGGCACCTACTGAGCCCACGGGCTGTAAAGATAGAGACAGCAATCCCTTGTGGCTAATAGAAGAGCACAGACACCAAGAACCTTGGTGTCGATAAAACTCTTTGGCAGATAGCACCCCATTGATTGACCGTGCTCAGGAGAAAGGCAGGCAGGACTCAATATTCACACAGCCAAAAGCAGACATGGAAACAGAACAAGCCCACTTGTGCCTCACTATTGGTCATCCCTATCTGGTGGATCTTCTGTCGTATGTCCTGGGAAGAAGCTATTTATCCAAACACCTGAAGGAAGCTTTTGGACTCATTTCTCTCTCTTTTTTTTTTTGGCAGGGGTGCTTGTTCGGTTTCTTTTCTTT
>PVJO010005055.1:0-64348 GCA_004026905.1 Hystrix cristata | reverse complement strand
CTTCACAATCCCTTTCTCCTTTTAACTTTCTTTTCTAACACTCATTTCCCTCCTCCTCACTCCCTTTCTTTTAATTTTTAGTTTCTGTTGTTTCTGGCATTTTACTTAATTCTATTACCTTTCTTTTACTGTTTAATTGGATATTTTACGTCACTTTTCTCTTCTCCTCATGTTACGTTTTCTTTTTCAAATTTCATTTCTTTCCGTTTTCCTTTCCCCAGTCACTCCATTTTTGTATTATTATAACAATTAAACCCTATTAACTTTTAGCTGTTTAGTAGACTCTATGCTACTATTGCTCAATTCTTTTCTATGGTTGTTGGTTTTAGTAGATATTTACTGTATGTCAAAATTGGTTTTGTCTTTGTGTCTACTTTATTATTGTGGATCTTTTTTCTATTGTTAATGGTGGCATCACTGTTCTTTTTAATTGATTTTTACTATATGGAAAGATCTCGTGTGTCTTTGTGTCATTATTACTGAGGTTCATTTTTTCCCCTCCGAATGGTGTGGGGCTCAAGTACCCAAAAGAAGTTTAATAACTATTTAGAACACTTTCTTACAAAAAAGGTAATGTACCATTTTTCCCAATTCTTTTCAATATTTTTTATTTATAAGTAAGTTTACAAAACTTCTATCAATGAATGAATAAAATGAGCAATAAGGTAAGTTTTGGTGTGTATTTTACAGATTTTCTGGTATATATTCAAATTTGTATTTTTATATAACTTATTACAAAGTTTTGAAAAAGAGTCCTCCAGTAATTGCTCAAATTTTAGAGAAATGTTTACTAAAAAGAAAGATCTATTTTAGCCAATTATATTCTTTCAAATCTTTATCTTAGCTACATGACATCTTCCATGGATTTCTGTAAAAATTCTTACTCTGTGTTTTATGTGACTCCAATATATTGTTCATCTTTTTACCACATATTTTATTTTCTTATTCAACAAAAATATGTTCAGTGTCAAAAACGCTTGACTGTATGCTAGGACGTACATAATTGAACAGACAGATGCAGACCTGTTGTGGTTTCTGTCTAGATGTCTCCCCAGAGCCTAATGTGGTCAGAGGTGGTGTGCTTTCAGAGGTGGCTGGATCTAGAGTGTGATAACTGAATTAGTCCATTTATTGGTCTGGCATAGTTCTGCTGGAATAAAGGATGTGATAGTAGGATTAAGGGTGCTGGGATTAAGGACAGGAGTGCTTCCCACCCTAAGGGCAGGTAGTCTGGATAAGATATAAAGGCCAAAAAGAGGCTTGTCTACCCACTTTTTTGCTTCTCTTGCTTGCCTCGCTTCTGTCTGGCTGTCTGCCATGTCACCCTGCCTTGGATCCAGTCGATTGTGGAGTGAAGTCTCTACACACTGTGAACTAAATAAAGCTTTCTTCCCCTAACTTTGGGTGTCAGATATTTTGTCTCAGCAACAAAAGAAAAGTAATTAAGACAAGACCTTTAATCCAAAAAATCAGTTTTGACTGCCATAAACAAAGTCTCCTATACTAAAACACCAAAGTTACTTCCTTTAACAAGAGTAAAGAAAATGACATTAACTCTGCATTTATTATATATCTGATATGTATGAAAGATGATTTTAAAATAAAAGTTGTTAGATCAGCAATCACTGAGGTGATGGTCTGGTGAAGCTTTCTTTATTAAGCAGATCATCTCACACAAATTACAAATTCTCTGAGAAGTTGTCCTTATTAAAAATGACTCTTCCTTTAGGCTGGTGTAAAAAATATTTTCATAGTTATATAAATGACATAAACTAAGGGAATTAAACATCACATTTACATACAGTAATATCAGCTTATTCTGAGTAGAAATCTTACCATTTTTCTCTAAAGAACTTTTCATAAGTACCTTGGAAAGTGAGACTGAATCACCTAAGGCTTAATGGGTAAAAGCATGTGACCATAGCCATACCTCAAGCCTGGTCCAAAAACAGAGAACTTTTATGTGTCCTTCTTTACATGATGAAACACTGTAAATATCTCATGTTCCCCAGCCATACAAATAGTAACGGGCCAGATCAGAGAAGCCCAAAGTCACTGGACTACTGAATTCTTTTACTGATTTAAAGTGAAGCAGGTTTTCTTAGCCCCCTCAGGTCTACCATATTACCATAAGGAGAATTCTGTTTTGTGTATTCAGAAATATTTTACATTCATGTTTACTGTAACATATTATGGACACGTAATGGACATGGCTACTGAATCCTTGTGTAAGAGATTATAAGATAATGAAGGTTCAGCGTTCCCTTCTCGGTGAATTGTCAGCCATGTGATTCAAAAGTAAATGCATTCAATAAAATAAAAATATAAGCACACTCAGGTTATTTTCTGCTGTACCATTAGGCCTGCTCAAGGTTTCGATGTTGCTGAATGGATGAAGTCTGTCTTGGAATAAATAAATATCTGCATGCAGCAAAGAGAAACCAAGTAGCAAAGAGCCTAAGCAATCTCAGAAGAGTGAGGAAGTAAGTAGGTTGCAATGGATTGCCCTCAGAGAAGACATGCCTGAGGAAAAGGGGAAGGAGGAAGAGAGAGAGAGAGAGATGAGAGAGACAGAGAAGGAGAGGGAGAGTACACAAGGCCTGGAGTCAGAAAGCGCTGAACTCAAGATGGCAGGGACACTGGAGTTGAAGAGCAAAGCTAAGCCAGGCTCAGTGAATTTAGCAACGGAAAAAAATCCCCAGAATCCATGTAGTGAATGTAGTTCAAGGAATAACTGGACAATTTAATAAAAAATTACAGCTAGGCATTGGGAAATGAAGTTTAAAGAGAATTTAAGAAGAAAGGAAGAAAAGTAATACCATGCACGCACAACTACCAAAATAAAATTCTGCTAGCAAACACAGTACTCTCCTATTGTGTTAACATAAATGAATAGCGTGAGTTGGAAAGCACGGGAGGTTTGTCACTGCTTCACACATCTTCAAAATCCAATGTTCTTTCTCTCAGAACACCATTATACTTCCACAAGTAGTGTCCATACACAGAAAGCATTAATTATTTGCATTAAACAACAATATTTTCTAATCCAGAGTTTGTAATACTTCCCTCATTGAATTACTGTATTTTTAAAAGTAATGGGAGGAGTAAGGGTCATTTATGAAGAAAAAGTTTGCTTATCAGAAATATTTTACATTCATGTTTACTGTAATATATTATGGACATGTAATGGACATGGCTACTGAATCCTTGTGTAAGAGATTATAAGATAATGAAGGTTCAGCGTTCCCTTCTCAGTGAATTGTCAGGCATCTGATTCAAAAGTAAATGCATTCAATAAAATAAAAATATAACATGGTCACATGTTACACCTTCCATTTCATATTATCTCCTCAAAGGGATATTTGAATTAATATATAAATACACTTGGATATAATACATTTGGATAGCTACAAACAAACATCCATAGAGTTAGCTAATATTTACTGGATTATACTTGCAGCATCTTTCTAGACATTATATACTACCTGTATCTATACATATATATACATTTAACATTCATTACAACGTTACGAGAAAACTGAGGCATAGACTAGCAAAACAGAAAATTCCTATACATAAATTGAATATATGCTTCAATTATTTTTGAATAACTCTTACAGATAATAAAATGGTATGCTACACATCTTGAACCTCTATCAGGACTTTTACATGACCTAAGAATAAGCTTAACTGATTTTTGAATCTCACTCAAGTCCAAAGTGTACCTGCCTCTAGTTAAAGTATGCACCATTTCTCTAGCTCATGAAACCACTTTGACTTTACACTTTTCCTTAAGTTTATAGGACAGCAGTTGCCTGCAGTTTATGAAACATTTTTTGATGCATGAACATTTTCCCAGTGTGCTTTATGAAGGCAATTTAGAGATGTAGTATTTAACATAAAACCTTTCCCTCCTTTCATGTCCGCTGGGCAATATAAATGCTTTTATTTATTTACTGCATATTTATTATTTTTTATGATTCAGGAGAATAGCCAAGAAGTTTATTAAATTCACCACTGTATATTCACTAGCAGCAGGCTTATTTATAATAAATACATACTGAATTAAAATGAGTTTAATTAAGTGTAAGTAGAAAAACTAAGTGAATAAACTGTGTACCTGATTTTCATTCTGAAGAGAGTAGATGCCCTCACAATAAGTTCTACCAAATAGCAGCAATTTTGGTGACTCTTATTGACATTTATGAATAACCATAGAACCTAACACACAAAGGAAGCCAATTAAATGTTTCCTTATAGATCTACTTACTCTCTACATATAAAAAAGAGGAAGAGAACATGATATTTAAACGTATTTGACAAATTAAGCCTTGCATACAGCATATCTTGTGGCTAATACTAAAAAGCTATAATTAATAATAGAACTATAATTAATGAAGCATTTTAATTTAAGATAAATATAATAGGATAGATTTCTAGATGAATTAAATATCAAAAGAAATTAAAGTATCACACATTTGAATTTTTAATTATAATAAATGACCAATGTTATTAGTATTACTCTCTTTGTAATCACTTCCAGTAGAGTATCTCACTTTTAAGTAGATTTAAGATAATGTTGATAAAGGGGAAACACACAAGAGGAAAAAATAAAGGTACACATGCTATATAACTAAACGGTTAAGGAAAAATTCCAGTGGAACTTTGAAACATTTCAAAATCTTCTTTCATATTTTACAATTAATAATTTAACCTACTAAAATGAGCTCTTCTGTATACATGATATATGAGCAATTTGATTGCAAACTTTTTTTCCTGGTGAGAGCTAAAGCTTACAGAGATTTTTGCCTTAGAACTTCTGGAAGGTTGTTTTCATGGACTTGAAAAAGCTTGTGAAACGAGCTTCTTGCAGCCCGAGTCAGCTCCCTGCCATCTCACATTATCCTCTCACCTAGCAGGCACCCACTTTGTGCTGACTGGGTTCCTTTGATTGCATCCTGCGAGCATGAAATCGGGAGAGTGCCACTGATATCACCGCGAGATTCCTGTTTCAGACACCAGAGTTAACTGGGTAGAATCAGTGCAAAGCGGGGTGTGCTGCCCCTCGAGAGCAGTGGGAAATGTGTCTTTGCTCTTTTGCCACATTTTGGTATGGTAAATTCCTCAAACCTGTAGTGCCATCACTCTTTTAATTTTGAAATTGATAGACAAAATGTGGGCTCAGGTCAGTGTTTTGCACATTTAGTATACATCACAGCAGAGAAACCTGAAGATTTGGCAATCTTCTACCATTTACGGGGGTTCCCAACAAACCCGCCCGAACTGTGACTCAGAGGAAACACTAAATTTATTTTTCTGGACAGTAAAAAAATTGGTCCTTTGATTCAGACTTGGACATTATTTCTATCTTCCAAGGTTGTTTGTTGTACATATAAATTTGACACAATAGTGCAGAACAAAAGATAATACAAAATTCCTAGAAATTGAGGGACTTTTAATTTCTTTTTCGATATATATTTATTATTGAATACTTGGAGGACTGTATTGAAAAATTAGAAAAAAAATCAGAAGTGTCTGCTTAAATAATGGAAATTTCAAAATTTAATAGTTGCAGTAATCTTTGTTGTAAAGTGTGATATAAATTCTAATTTCAACATTTAAAAAGATTAGTTCATTATTTTCACCTCCTTAGACATAATTTTGAGTGTATGTACCAGCTTATTTGACCATTTGATGTCACCTGTTACGGCAAATAATCTGAGTTCATGAATGGTTGGTTATATAATGTAAACTCACACTATGCACCTAAGAAATTGATGTTTCTATTTCTTTAAATTTTGGATTGTGAAGGATTTTCGAGGTCCATCCATTTCCAGTGGGACTGATTTAAAAAAGTTGCTATAAACCTAAAAAGGACTAGAAGACTTTTTCGTTTTTGTACAACGTAATGAACAAAAATGCCACTTTAATAAAATGACATGCTTAGGTTCACATTGCTGTTGGTTTTATGGAACACTTTGTTTAGTGTAACATAAAGAATGTTCAAATTATTTTTAATTCTTTTATATATATATATTTTTTTCTTTTTGGCTGTGTTTTCAACAACAAAATGACCTACTTCACTGGCATAAAAAGCAAGAATTTTGATGAAAACCAAAACAGCATGTGGTACCAGATGTAAGCTGAGCAAAACAGAATCTATCTCTGAGAAAACTGAGGATATAGAGTGAACTCTTCAGTTGATATAGGAAAAGAAAACGAATGACTCAGAATGAAGTGAAAAGAGAAAAGTGAAACCTGCTAGTGTAATATTACTACAGAAATCATCTTAGAGCTGTAATTATAGAGCAGTACTTAATGCTTCCTTGAACAGCACTAACTTTAGTTCCAGTATCCACAGAAGTCTGAGTGGTTCCTTTCCCTTACTATTACATACTTTCTTATACTACATGCAATATATATTACATATATTATATGTCCCATCCATTCTTAAAATTATGTTGTAAAATTAGTTGTAAAATTATGTTTAATAATATCATATATTGAACATAAAGTTCATGCCTTTAACACGGTTACTTGGAGGAAAAACAACTTTTTTCCAAATACAGAAAATGTTGACTTGGATATGTCACTTTGCAGATAAAAAATAAAATTTCTATACACAACATAGAATGGGAAGCAAATACAGCCTCCATTAGCAAAGCAACTAAGTGTATTGTAAGTAACAAACTGTGTACTTTCTTAATACTTAGATGTGTGTTTACTTTTTTTAATTAGAAGAAAGTCATGCCATGGGTCAATCATTACCACATAGTTTAAACAAATGAAGGAGAAATAATTAAAGATTGAGCCTCAGAGTGCTAGTCCGACTAGAAATAGCAGTCTAGTCAAGTCATTTCATTTTTGATAATTTATTTTCTGATCTAAAGACTCACATGCAGAAATAGTTTGTCAGTAATCTCATCATGAACTCCAGTAGCCAAAAAGTGCTATCCAGTATGACCATGATCTCCTCATGAATTGCCGGCAGGGCTCTCTGGCAAGGATATTTATGAATATATGCTTATATTATAGCCTGCATATTTCACATGGTTAAGAGAAGCCAGTGAATATGTATTTTTGGTATTTTGACCTTTAACAACTGAGGAATGGTATTGCCAGTATTCTGTCTGTACCCATTGACTGGACATAAACTATTCCAATAATAATTAAATGTAACCTTTATTCTCTCTATAGAAGACGTCTAATGAATGATACCTTGTTTGGGTCAGAATTAAAACTGGAAATGAAAAATTAGAGGTTGTGAATTCTGAGGCTAATCAAAAAGTAATTAAATTTGTCTTAATGATAAACCTAGGAAGAGTTGTTTTGAAATGATATTGAGTTACATTCTGGATAGAGAGTAAATAAATGTCCTGATATAATATTCATACATATTTTACACAAAGATTATATGCATATTATCAACAAACAAGATGCATAATGTATAAAATACAAAGAATAACTTCCAGGTACATTAAATAGATAATTTCTAACTCACTGATTCTTTCTACTATTTGAACTTGACTAAGAAACTACTTTCTCTCCTCCTCCTCTGCTCTCCCCTTCCTCTTCCTTCTCTTCCTTCTCTTCCACCCCTTCCCCTTCCTCCTTTTCTTCAACTCCAGTAGAAACAAATCAGCTACACATAGGCCTATAACCTAAAATTGATCCCGTGTACTGGCCGACAAATTAGGAAGTAACCTGAGGGTGAAAACACACAAATACACAACAAAAATTTGTGAAAACACACAAATACACAACAAATACACTCAAAAATTTGAAAAGTTTTTGAAAAGTACTAAAGTCATCCATAAACAAGGATAGGGTTAATTGTTTTTCTCAATCTGATTTCATGTCTTAAAAATTTCCACAGATAACAAAATGAAATTTTAAGCTTGTAATATAATGGGAAAGATAGACGAGAGAAAAGATTTGCAGACTACTTAGCTCAGTGAAAACTCAAATAGTGGGACAGTGGTTCTTAATCCTTGAGTGCGTTGTGAGGATCAGCAATAGAGCTTTAAAAAAAAATAACAATGCCAGACTACTTCCTCAATGGTAATAAGTGGTCTTGGGTGACATCTAGATAAGAGAATATCTTCTGAAATTCTCTAGACGATTCTAATGCACAGCATTCATTGAGAACAAGTGCACTAAACTTAAGAAATCCTTTGAGACAAAATCCCTAGATTAGCAGGCTTACAATTTTTTCCAGTTTCAAAAAGGCTTGCTATATCATAGTGGGTTTCAGGTACAGATTCTGTAACAGAGAACTCCCCAAGTCAAGCACACAAGCAAAGCATATCTTTCTCTCATACAGAAGTCCAGAGATAAGCAGTCCAAAGCTAGTGAAAATACTTAGCTGTTATCAGGAATTTGTTTTCCCTGTTGGAATCCTTCTAGTAAGGGGAGAGACTATACACTAGACAGCAAAGTAATTCTGTGATGCACCAATTAGTGCTATTTTCCTGCTCAGATTCTATGAGAGCCCACCATCAAATGTATTTGGAATATTCTGTGTTAAACAAAGTTAACTACTTTTCTTTATTGCCCAACTTCTCAGACTTTAATATAAAGATAACTGCTTTGAGTTTCCAAGGGAAATGGAGCATTCGATATTTTTTAAATTTATTTGGAAGTAGACCTTAAAAATCTCTTTTTCTGCCTTGCAAACAGTCTAAATATCTGCAGAATATGTGTTTAAGAAACAGTATAATGTACATTTTTATTATGGGTATAAATACAACTAGAACTTTTTGTTTTATTTCTATCTAGTAATAATTTTAAGGGAAGATATTGGATTTAAATGCTTAAGGATATTAAAAATAAATTTTAAAATTTATGGTTATTTTAGCAATTTTTATATTTGGTTTTAATTTTACAGGAGCTAATTATGCCTGTTCTATTTTCAAATAGCCCAAAGGAAGGGTGCTGTATTTAATCATGCGTTTTACCATGCTTCATTCATCCCTAATACTGCTGCTTGAAGAGGAGATTCTGGTTAATAAATTAAATAGAAAAGATTATGATAGCCAGTTATATGCCTCTCACACCTCAAAGGAAACATATGTCTTCCTACGGCAAAGGACTTAAATATATGTATTTTTTATGTAAGATTCACATTTATGGTGCTTACTCTAATGAAAGTATAGTTTAATATTATGGCAACAATCCAGGGCCAATACTTGTTTAGGAAATGTAAAGGCTTGGATGTTTTAATCAAGTAAAGCTAGAAAGAACCTCAGAGAATTTTGGTGTCTTTGCCAATGATCAACATATAACACGTATGTATGTGCAAAGGTGAAGGAGCATGAACACTGATGAACGTAAATTCTGGAATAGATACAAAGAAAATTTATAAATGTTTTAGTATGCACATGAAAACAAGGAGCTTCCGTACAATTTACATTTCTAAAGGCAACTGCAGTTATAATTTAAATAATTATTTGAAGAATGTCTATTTCCCTTATTGAACTAAAAATCTCTATGAAGATAGAGATTATGTGTCTCCTTAAAAAATCAATCTCTTAGTCCTAAAATGCTACATACATAATGAAAATATATAAATTACACAAATGAGCAAGTAAAACTACACATAAAGTCAAAATTTAGTTATAGGAAGTTTTGTATTTCTTAGATCTAAATTTACTAAGACATTACTAAATGAAAACATTGCATTATGATTTTCTGTAACTTCATAATTTCTAGGAAATATATAGGTATTTTGTTATATATTGTTACAACAATCTAGAAATTTAGTCATTACTTAATAGCACTTTCATTTTAAAGGTATAGAATATTAAACTCAGGAATGGCAAATTTTATATTCCCAGGTACACACTGTACTTTGTTAACAGCAAAATGTTGACTAATCAGGAATCCTTGAGTCTTGTAGGATACTACGTTTTGCACCAAAGCAAATGGGCAAAAGAGGTGGGGAGACAAAAATAATAATTCGGTTTGAATTATTATTAGTAATTCACACCCCGAATTATGTAATATAATTATATTATATTACATGCCCAAAAAGCATATAAATTCATAGAACATGTAACTTTGAAAGGACTATTAAATATTGCATAAAATGTATATACCTAAACTTTATCATAATATAAAATTGTTCTCCATTACCAGTTTATTAATCATTCTTATATGAATAAGAATGTTATTTCTGTATCTAATTAAATTATTATTCACTTTAAAAATTTTGTTAATGGGATGAAAATATTATTTAATTTTTACATGACAAGCCAATCCTTATTGCCTAGAATAAATCTAATTTGGCCATAATGTCTTACACTTTTTGTTTACAGCAGTATTCTGTCTGCTGATCATTTTTATAGTTTTACAAGGTTACTAATGATCAAATTTGGCCAGTGAAGTTTCTTTTCTTTAAATCTATGCCTTTGCTATCAAGGTAATATTGAGATGCCAGTATGAAGGCAAGTGGTCTTTGTTCCAGGACAATCTTTTTGTGTTATTTGTATGGCGAACAGCCTTGCAGAGCTGTTTCTTCCTGGGAGAAAGGACAGACTTGTTGTTCAATAGAAAGAGAGGTTTAATTCTGAAGCACACAATGGGTGCTGTTCTAGAAGATTTGCATTTCTCTTGCACAATGACTTGCTCACTCTTTGTCAAGTCGTCCTCTTTATATTGCACTGTAATACTTGCTGAGATTTTCAAATATATTTGAAGTTGAAATATTTGACAATACAATAAAATATTGGCAGAATGTAAAAGAAATAAAAGCATCCTACGTGCCTTAGCTTTTATAAACAATATTAAAATTATTAATTTTTCATTTGTGAAAACTTATGTAAGATTTTCAGATAATTATTGTGAATTTTGTAACTGTTAGATAACTACAAAAAATATGAAAGTAACATAGTTAACAAATACATATAAAGGAAATGGAATAATGAAATATTTCATTAATTCAAAAATGTTAATAATGGAAACAGATTGAGAATAATGGGAGAATTGTGTAAAATTCAGTAAAATGCTAAATGTAGTCAAATCTAATAATTATATTAAACATGTATGTATTAAAACAGTCATTTAAAATTCTTGCAATTTCAATTGCAGTCAATGAGTACTTTCTGAGAAGATCCAAATGGAAACTATTTTGGACTTCAGTAGCTGATGACTTCTATTGCACCTGCTCAGCTCTGTTACTGAGTCATGAAAGCAGCCAAAGAAAATATTAAACCAAACAAGCAGTATTGTCTCCCAATAAACCTGATTTTACAAAGTACATTGTGAAGCAAATTTAGCCAGATGGCATAGTTTGCTGACCCTTCATACACAGTTTAATAAACTATTCAATGAAAATTATTTCACTATTAATAAAAAAAACCCTGCAATAGATGCATATAAAAGCTTGAAAGACCTTGTAAGCACAAGGGCCTGAGTTCAATCCCCGGCCCCACCAAAAAAAAAAAAAAAAAAACTTGAAAGAAGGAGGATGAAAAGGTGTATTATGTCAGAACTATTTATAGAACCTGTTGTCTATACTAATAAAAATACACATTCAGATAAAATTTATTACTAGAACTTAAGTTATTTCTCAAAAATATTAGTGTCAAGTAGCTGGCAAAATACTACTAAATTTAAATATATAATCTGAAAATATTACAATCAAACTGACAGAACAACGGGAGAAAGACAAATTTCAAAGTGAGAAACAGACCACTGTTCTCTCAGTAAGTGACCAAAAAAAGAAAATAGGCCAAAACACACTCATCGTATAAAGAATTGAAATACGTGAAAATTTTAGGATGCAAAAGTAAAAATTGTCTTATCAACAGTTACAGAACTCTATACAAATGTTACCAATAAATTTATTGTTTATATATTGTAAAGTCACAAGATATAATTATTGCTTTTTAGAATCAGTTCATGTTTACATTTTTCTGTATTTTTTTAAATAAGACATTTTTCTGGATATTTATACTTCAAATATTCTTAATTTTTTTCCTGAATATCTGTGCTTCATTCTGCCCCTAAGTATCTTTTATTAACAATATTCAGTGTCATTCTTTTGGTGGTAGTGTCTGAGAACTTGTTTGTCAGAAAATTATTTCATATTTTACCTTCATTTGTAGAAGGGAATATTTTTGGCCACATAGAAAAATTCTAAGGTAGAAGTTATTTTATTTTGGTAAAGATACAATTCCATTTTTTGTGTGGCTCTCAGTTTTTCTGGAGAAGTTAGCTGTGAATCTTGTTTTTGCTTCCTTTAAAGAAATATATTTCCTCTCCTCTCATCTTTCTGCTTTTAAAATTTCTCTTTTATCCCTGATGATCAATACAGGACTTTGTCACTGATATGGCTTGATTTGTATTCATTACAAATTTTATTCATAGGACTTTTTAAAATAGTGGTTTTATAACATTTTTAAGATATTGCCTGTATTTTATTTTCTCTCTTCCCCTCTCATTTTTAAGTCAATTTTAGTATGTTAAGTCCATTACCATGTTCCATATAAATATACAGATACGTATACATGTACATATATATGCTATTTTTCATTTTCAAGTTATTTTTCTTTGTGTGTTTAAATCTGGATGTTTTTCCTATGCTGTTTTCTACTTATTCACTTTTTTCTTCACCTGTGTAACAACTGATGCTAACTTCCTGTACTGAATACTTATTGTCAGTTATCATTTTAAATTCTTAGTACCATGTATATTTTCAAATTTTCGTTATATCCTTCAGACTCTCATTAAGTGACTAAATACATTAGTCATCGAGATTGGGCACACTTACAGCAAATTTAAAATTTTGTAAAGGCTGCTTTTTTTTTTTTTTTTTGGTGCTGGGGATCGAACTCAGGGCCTTGTGCTTGCTAGGCAAGCACTCTAACCACTGAGCTAAATTCCCAGCCCAAGGCTGCTTATTTTAATTTCCTGTAGGTCTATATAGTTTTTGTGGTTTCCAACTGAAAAAAGGAGTTTTTAAGTCTGTGACCCTTTTGACACTGATCTCTGACCTGCAGTTTTATTTATACATCTTGTCACTGGATGAAGTTGTGTTCAGCTCTGCGGCCTCTTATTTTACTTCTCAGATTTTCAACTTTATAAACAGCTGATACCATAAGAGAAAGAGTTAAGCCTTTTACCTTTCTCCCTTTCCCTCTTTTTCTCTCCTCACCTCTTTTTCTCCCCCTGCTTTCAAATCGTCAGCACTTCAATTTCTTGCTAATTCTCTAGCATTCTGATACTTTCACCTAGATTTTAACTTCCAGTCCATGTATTTTTTCTACATATTCTCAGTTATATCCTCATTAAGTTTATCTATGATTTGCTAAAAGGAGAAACACTCCTCATCCAAGTGATGACCGTAATTGAACAAGAAAAAGCAGAAATGTAGCACATTGGTATTTATAACCAACTCACCCTTGAATGAGATATATTGAAGATAACAGTAGGAAATACTAAACTGTTCTCAAATAGCTATTGTAGACACAATATCATTCAATGATTTTTATGTTATAGACTTAAACTGAATATTAACTCTGTTAATGTGGGTGGAGAATAGAACATTAGAGATCTAGATCTAAGAATAGAGTTTTAGAGATCAAAAACAGAGTGTCTAGATATAAGCTTTGTGAAATTCAAGAATTAGACCTAATAGAAGGGAAAGATGCTGGGTAAGAAAATGTTAGGAGTAAGCAAAAGGGAAAGAATAAAATAAGGATAATATATCTAAAAGAACAAGAATACTTAAAAATGGAAGAGTCAGTTGTGAAAAATGAACTGCATTTGAGTGGGATGAATCCAGACATGTATCATTTGGTCACGGGGGTAGTTATCCATCTTCTCCATTAAAATTGTGGTGTAGAGAACAGAATGGAATAAAAATGTATAGCACGATGCTATTATTTTCTGCAATTTTGTAACTAGAAAGCCTTCAAATTCTCCTAGTATAAAACATCAAATAATATTGTTCACAATAGAAAAACATCATTTTAAATGCATAACTGAATTTGCAGGAACATAAGAAAAAAATCCCTACAGGCTAGAAACAGTGAAAAAACTGGAAACAAGGCTGTTACTTGAAACTAAACCCTTGTTTTTCATCTCTGTAACAAAAACCTTGCATTTTAAATATATTACAAAATATAATACATATTAGACAATGCTGAAAATAAATGATAAAATTGCACAAAACAATCATACGAGGTGATGTTAAAACAAATTAAAGTGGAATGTAGGGCAAATGTGTGTATTCAAAGAGGAACACTAAAAGTTAATGAGCTAACTCAGACATAGTAAAAAGATAAACAGAACAAATCCAAAAACTGGGAATGGAATGGAAAAATATCAAGTTCAAAGACGTAATTAATAAATGGAACATAAATTGAGAGACTCAACAGAGCTAAAATTTTGTTCTTCGAAAAGATGAAAAAAAGTCTTGTCAAGGCAGGACAGAAATAGAATAGAAAAGATGAGACTGTGAAATTTAAAGAAATACAAGAGAATATGAACAACTTCTAACTACTGAATTTGGCACATCAGTAGTTAAAGTTGGCAAATTAGATGCTTTTGTAGAAAACTGGTAGTAGTTTGAAATAATTCAAAGGAAATATGAAAGCTGAATAAATACATAATAGTCACAAAATGATTCAGCAGTAAGTCTATCCACAAAAACGAAATGGACATAAAAAAATCAAAAATAATTTTGTTGATTTCTAGGTGAAAGCACAATAATTTTGAAATTATGTAATTCAAATATAAATATCAAACATTCTAAAGATATATATATACATATATATACGTATATTATATATAATATATACATATATTATATATATACATATATTATATATATACATATATTATATATATATATACGTGTATATATATATTTCTAAACCTCTCTAAAGAAACAGACAACAGTTTTACTTTGACTGCATACTTGGATTGGGAAACCGACCAAGTGGATGTTGAGGTGTACATTAGAGCCATTTGTACTTATTATGTGATATATCAATTGCTAAATAGAGCATTAGCAGCCCCAATTCACCAACATATTTTTAAAAGCTAGTATATATTGATCAAATTATGTTGTTTGAAAGAATATTAGTCTGCCTTAACACTTGGAATGATGAATGATTAAATTTTACAAAATAAACTCTATACGGTTAAATGTTATTATTTTGCAATATTAAAGTTAATAAATAGCCCCTGACCCACACTCATCAAAGGGTTCCAGAAGAGCTTGTTTTCATCTCTGAGGTCTGTGTCATGGAGTTTTTGTGTGGAAGGACTGATAGGAAACAGAAGTCAGCAGTCCAGTAGCTGTCATGTGGTGACAGCTAGATGACCAGAATGCAGGATACAGTGGTAAACACCAAAGGTGATGTGAAGAGTAAGGAAAGAGAAATTCTATTTGGGCACCATGCAGAAGAACTGTGAAGAGAATGAAGATGCAGTCTTTAGATTGGCTTTTCGGGGCCTTCGCCAGGTACCACTGTCAGTGCACTACTGCACACTGGACCTTCTTAACTGCACCCGAGTCACTTTGTGAGTCACTGTTGTGGCTTGTATCTAGATGTCCTCCAAAGCCTCACATGCTCATGGGGGCACTTTTCGGAGGCGGCTGAATCTAGGGCATGTGATACTGAAATCAAGGGTGTGTGATACTAAACTAGTTTACTGATTGGAATTAGTACAGTTCTGGGTGTGGATAATGCAAACCCTAACCTGTGGGTGACACCAATCAATAAATTTATATCCCAGATGGAATACAGAGAGAGAGAGGGAAGGCAGGCTTGCTGTTCCCTCCTTCTCTCTACCATACGATAAACTGTTTCTCTTCTACCACGCCCCTCTGTCATGCCACCTTCCCTTGGAGCCAACCAACTATAGACTGAAATCTCTACAGACTCAGCTGAAATAAACCTTTCCTCCTTTAACTCTGGTTGATGGGTATTTTGTCTCAGCAAGGAGAAAAGCAACTAAGACAATCATCTAAACATATTTCCAGAAGGCGCCATTTGCACGTTTATCTGATGTGTTCGGCATGTGGCAGTTCTTCAATTCATGTATTACAGTGTGACTGGAACATATATCCTAACCCTCAAGAAACTATTCATATACTTTTATAATTTTTTTTAAAATACCTCTTTAGTAGTATATGAATCCCTAGAGTATAGTACTTATCTATTATGTTACATTAAGAAACTGATTTTAAAATAACCATGTTGATTATGATCATTATGTATACAATGTACCATTACATGTTCTTGGTAAAAATAAAAAAAAAAAAGAAACTGATTTTCTAGAACAGTTACTGAAAGTGAATAAGGGTGAACATACAAAAGAGGTTCCATTAAATACTGTTTGTGAGTAAATTAATCATTTCAATATAAAAAAAGACAATATAGGAAAATTAAATTTTGCCTTGTAAGTTGATCCCATCCAGGAACACTTTGATTCAAAAAAACATTTACCTTATATAGGCATTTAAATTTTTTTAGGATTCTAGTTTGCATGTTCTGTTATATACAGTAAGGTATTTATATTAAATATTTTGCTTAAATTAAATGTTGCTCACAATTATCTGTCCTTATCTTGCTTTTTTATAAGTAATCTTCATAGGGCCTGCTTATATGACCAAATGTTTGGAATTATGCAGTCAAGTCCTTGGACATAGTTGCTAATTCTATAAAGTGTTTCATTTTAGTGTTCCCAAATCTTTCATTAAATAACAGCTCCTTTCTTCCTTTCTTCCTTCCTTCATTCTTTTCCTTCCCTCTCCTTTCTTTTTTTATTCTTTCTTTCTTTATTCATGTTTTATTGTCAGTACTGAGGATGGAACCCAGGGTCTTACCACTGAGTTACAAGCCAAGCCCACTTTTAAATTTTGAGACAGAGTCCTGCTAAGCTGCCCAGGTGGTACTCAGTCTTATAAACCTTTTACTTTGGCCTCCCATCTCCCAGGATTACAAGTTCATGGCACCAAATGAAGCTCTTTTTCATTAAAAAAAAAATTAACAAAAGTTTTACATGTTCATAGTATACAACATGATGTTTTCTATATATATGCACACAGGCATACATACAGTAGAATTTGTAATTAACATACCCATTACCTAGAGTATGTGTCATTGTTTTGTGGTGGCAACACTTAAATCTATTCTCTTAACAATTTTCAAGTATAAAATACATTGTTGTTGACTCTAGTCATCATGTTCAAATATATTTCCTGAATTTTCCTTCTGTCTAACTGAAATTTTGTATCCTTTTACTGCCTAACACACTGAACCCCTGCAGCTCTGGGATGTTTTTCAAAATAAAATAATCTAGAAGATTTTATATATATATAAATATATAAATACGGAAAGAGATTATATATATATGACATACACACATATGAATGCATGTCTAGATACATATAATATATAAATATTATATAAACACGAAATCAAATGTATAAGGACACATGCATATATTATTAAACAATTTATTGTAATATGTATTATTAAGCAAGGAAATTTATAATTTTAAAAGGAGCTGTTAATCACAGCTGTATAGGAACACCATACATAATGACAAAATATAAAGGCATTCCCTTTCAAATATAAAACTTTAGAATGTTTAGATTTTCTATTGATTATTGTCCTGCAGTTCTTTTTAGTATAGTAAAACAGAAAGAGTATGAAGGTCAATAAGGATAAAGAACAGGAGTGGTGGCACATGCCTATAATCTCAGCACTCTGGGAGGCTAAGGCAAGAGGAATTTAAGTTTGAGCACAGCCTGGACAACTAGAAGCTTAGAAGTCCTGACTCAAAAATAATTAAAATAAAATAAAACAAAATAAAAATGGCAGAGTGCATAGGTGAGTAGGAATGAAGGAAGAAACATAATTACAAGTTTCAGGTTTTTTTTCTTTTTCCTCAGGAAATGTGAAAAAAATATGCAAATATTTTGGATTAGGAATGGTACTAGCTCTACATTCATATTAAAAAGAAAATATTTCTTACATACTAGCACCAAATAATTGTGAAGTATAGACAATTTGTATTATGACAGTCCTGAAAGATACAAGTACTGAGAATGACCCTTATCAGAATATAGTTTTATAAGAATAATTATGAGAACAGAGAATCCTGGAACATTGTAACTTTCTAATATATATTTGGGCATGTGACAAAAAAGTTAATATTTAATATCCTAAATCAGATCAATCAACAAATAGTTTGTGGTAAATGAATATATTTACAACCATTTTTCCTACATATTGAAAACTACTCTACAATGAAATACTTGATATAAAAAGTTAAACCAAATACAAATATATATTTGTAATTTATATATTATATAAAATATGCAAATATAAATTATGTATATATAATCAGTTTATATTTATATATTTAATCATATATTTTAATATTTATATTATTTTATAAATAACATATATACACTTATTTTTACATTTAATTATATATGTAATATACATTTAATTTATATATTTAATATATATTTATTTATATATTCTATATCAATGTATGTATTATATATGTAATTTATATAATTATATTTAATATATGTATTTAATTTATATATTTAATATATGTATTTAATTTAGATATTTAATATATGTTTTTAATTACATATTTATATATATAATTGTATATTTATGTATTTAACCTAGTGACCATTGTATTATAAGTAACCTAGAGATGATTTAACACATGCCAACAATAGAGGAGGTTTTTTCTCTGCCAAAGGATGAGCACATGCTGTATGCAATTGTTGTGCCATTTGATGGAGAGACTGAAAATATTTAAATTTTGGTACAGATGAACGTCCAGGAATGAATCTTCCAATGATACTGAAGAATGGCTGTACAATCAGTAGGAAACTATAGCTGAGGAATAGCAATCTTTCAATAAGATTTATATAGTAGTAAGCAAAAAAATGTTACAAATATACCTTGATAAAGCTCTGCTGTCACTATTGGCTCTCAAAAAATCAGTCCTGTGGTTCAGTTGAAAGATACTGTATATATTGTCTGTATCTTCTTTTATCCCTGTTGAGCTCAGAGCTGGGACTCTACCACTATTCTGTGGGGAAATTTAATTTTATTTTTAGTATAAATAATACATGTAAGCAGAATTATATACTGTAGTAGCAAGGATCTGAGCCACATTCTCACTGTAAATGATTTACTAAAATATGAAACAAACATAGCAAAAAGACTTGCTGTTAGTGCACGTTCCCATATGAATAACTGATATTTTTGATGCTTTTTGTTCCCACTGTGGATTCTTGCTTTAAAATTTCCATTGCTGATGTGGGCTGTACAATAACTCCACTCAGTGCTTAGTAGATTGATTATACATTCTTGTTGAATATTCAAACTTTAAAAACTGTTGAATAGTCCAGGGAAACTAATCACATTTATGGACATATTTTCAAATTTAAAATAAAGATACTATAATTATATGCTAATTACTTCAAACACTATTTACCAAGACGGAAGGGGACAGTAAATTTGGGAAGCTAACTCATAAAACCATTAATATTTAACCTCGGTTTACATTATGAAAAGTCATAGTTTCAGAGAAGACAAATGACTGACTGATACATGTACAGGTTGAAGAGAGATAAAATGTATAATTATACAGTTGTAACAAGTACAATGTAGAAAATATAATTTAGAACCCATTGGCTTCTTCACAAAAGCAAATAATAATGAAAATTGAGAAAGTCTCAATCAACTATACAGATATCAACACAAGCCAAAAAAAAAAAAAAAAAAAGTAAAACAATGAAGATGTAAAAATCATCAAAATAACAATAGTTTTCTGGTCTCTTCTCCTGTGGAAGTACTCTTCTGCATGTGGACAACCAGTTTTCCCGCACCATTGGTTAAAGGGGCTATCTTTTCTCCACCACTTTCTAGACCCTTTTTCAAGCTGCATGAGGCTATTTACATGTCATTTTTCCATTGGTCTATGTTTATTTTCATGCCGGTACAATGCTGTTTTTATTTCTGTAGCTTTATGTATAATTTAAAATCTGAAATTGTAATACCTTTGGCTTTGATCTTTTTGCTCAGGATTTATTTGTCTATTTTAGGTCTCTTCTGATTCCATATAAATTTTAAGACTGTTTTTTCTATTTCTTTGAAAGTTTCTGGTTCGTTCTCTCTCTCTCTCCTCCTCTCTCTCCCCTTCTCTATGTATCTCTCTCCCAAATTCTACAAAATTAATATTAGGAACATTACCCTCATGTTTCTGTGTGTGTATGCACACACGCACGTGTGTTGTATGTGTATGTGTATGTACTGGAAAACAAAACGGTGAAAACATTTCCTACTCTTTTTTTGAGGTTATTTAGTATTGGTAAGGAAGAAACAAGAAATGGAGAGAGTGAACAGATGAACATTAAACAAACAAGAAATAGGTGTACAGTTGAAAAATAAAAACATCATTTGTGATTTTATTCCCCACATTGCTGTGAGATTTTTAGTGATGCATTCTAGTTCTCTAAATTGATTATACCAATTTTATTAAAAATCATACTACTGCAAATACATTTGTATATCACAGAAAGTATTAAATAAGAGATTTACAATTCAGAGTAACTTTTAATTAAAAGGCTAAAATATGATTTATTCAAGAATGCTTTGAAATTAATAAAATGTGCAATGTATGTGTTTTGCTATAAATAAGAACTTGTAAAGGGAAAGAAAAGGTGATAAAAAAGGAATCAAGATGTATTATGGACATGTACCAATTCCATACACAAAAGAAATGTTAACATTATATACTGCAAGCATGTTCTAATAAAATATACATTAAAATGAAACTAAATATGAAGTCTTACAAATAAACAATACATGCAAAAAGCATATACAAGTGATATAAATTAAAAGATACCACAAATAATCAATTTTTCCATGATTCCTCTAGTGGGGCAGGCTACATGATGATTCCACATTTAAACAGAATTCTATCACTGTTTTTAGCAACTCCAGTTTTCCTCTTTTCTTGCTACCTAAAGATTGTATTTTCCTGATTAAATGATTAAAAGCTGGAATTTGCAAAGGTAATGATACAAATTATAACATGGAACAAAATTCAAACATCCAAATTAAACAGTTATAAGAATTTTATAAAATAATTTAGGAAAATGTTCTATCATTAAATAATTGATTTTCATAGAGCAGTCATTTTATTACATTCTATTTGATGCATAATAATTGTACACATTTATGGGTATTATATACATATGTATACACTGTATAAGAAGGAAGTCAGGGTAATACTGTACTTATCACTTCAGTTAGTTGAAAACAAATGTTAGAACTCAAAATAGTGCAAAAGAGTCACAGATTAATGCCTTGAGTGTCATACCTGTAGATTCTGATACAAGAATTTTTGACAAGTAGAGCAATTAATTATAGACTGTAAATAGTCCCCAACAATATTTTATTTTAGGGAACTGACTAGTATCATAGGCAATTTGCATGCACAGTGCCCAATACCCATTAGAGAATTTCTGCAGTGGAAGAGGAGAGGACATTCACAATATTGTAGCAATTGGAAAAGACAAATGGTCTTATGGAAAAGAGGAACATTAGTGTGCAGCAGAAGGACTTAGTGAACAAACAAGCTGAGCCAGCTCTCTACTAAATTAAAGGTAGACAGGAGATGAACCTTCAGGACCACCCATATTTCTATCTTGTTGCTCAGTAATACCAAACACATTAAATACCCACATTTAAAACAAAACAAATAAAATATTCACACACAGATATGAAAATAAACACAGGTGGCTGGTTTACATTCTTAGGTTGAAAAAGGACTTACCAAATTTGACACATTAGGCATAAATTAGATGAAAAAGCAACTACTAATTCAGCATATACCTTCTTTATTAAATGAAATACTGCTAGACAATGATGAAAACCATAACAACACTATATTTTTGTGATTCTCCATTTAACATATATTTCTCTTTAATTATGAAAGAGAATTATGGAAAATAAACTTGGCTTTGTTCTCTGTATTGTTGGATTTTAAATGCCATGTGAGAAGTATTTGTCTGTTAAGCGATTTTTTTAAACTTTGAGAGGACAGATAATTTTTATGTTGTATACATAAGTATAACTTTAACAGTTAAAAAATCATATTATAAATGTGGTGATTGCAAAAGAAAGGAAAATAGATGTGAAAGAATTGGTATAGCCAATCTATTATTTTAGAATCTGCCCAGCACAAGCTGGAATGGTGCTTGTTCGTTCAAAGGTAATCTCTGCTTCTTCCCACTCCTGCCACATGGATAGCCATATGGTCATGATTCCCTTCAAATCTTTTCTTAAATGTCATTTTCTTAGGGAATCCTTCCCTAACCACACTACATACCACATCTCTCCTTCATACTGCACAAGATTTTCAGCTTTATTTTCAATGGTAACAAACTGCCTCTAATTTTATTTGGCAATTGTCTTTGTGCTCCATGGGATTATAAATGATAGCAGGGATTATGTGATTAAATATCTATTTTATCCCCGATAAGTAGAAGAGTAGTACAACGAATGTAATAAAAACTAATGTAATATTTTTAGTGATTAAATAAGGGAGAAACATATATATGTATATATGAGACATACTTAATTACGGATATCTTATATAAATCTTTCAAAGTAATTTCCAAGGCTTTCCTCACCAAACTGAGCAAAGAAAAATCTTGCAGCCCAGTCTTGTCATGGAGATAGTGTGGGATGCAAGGTTCTTGAACACTGGCAGCTGTATTTCCAGAAAAGTGGTGAAGTGTGGCCTAAAAGGAGCCTCACAAGAACAAAGCAAAGATGAGAGACTAAAAGAATAAAGCCCACATGAGAAACGGGTTTAGGATTCCAGTCACACTTAAATCAGAGCCCCCGTGTCCTTGCCATGGCACAGTTATGCAAGCAATATATTCTTCTTGTCCTACTCCTTTTATTTTTAGGTTTTTGTCACTTTCAGCTAAGAGTTCTGACTATTCTATTAGAATCATAAAACATGCTGCAATGGTGCAAAATTACAAGCCCTCATATTATTCTTAGTGGATTTAAAATATAAAAAAATTTAAAATTAAGTAAAATTTACAACTAGGATGACCTTCTGCACTGAAGAAATGAAAGACATGTTTGTAAGAGAGAAAACTGTTTTTGTTGTCTGAAATTTGATTCTAATACGGCAGTTTCCCCTCAGTAATAGTGAAACAGTGTAGTCCAAAAGCAGTCTGGCTAAAATGTTAGAGCTGATTTAAGTCTTTACTAACTAGATCTATACTTACTTTTTCTTATCCTTTAATTTTCAAATTTGCATAACTCTGTTCATATATGGGAACACATAGGTATTATCACTCTAGTTTCACACTCTAGTTTCAATTTGCATTTCTCTTACGATTACGGATGTTGGGCATTTTCTCATATTTCTATTGGCTATTAATTAGTTCATCTATTTTTGAGAATGTCTATCAATTATTTTGTTCACTTTTATTAGGGTTGTTTTTCCTATTTTTTGTGCATTTTGAGTTCCACTTAAATCTACTTTTAGTATTGCTATTTATCCAATACATGATTTGCAATTATTTTCTCCCAATGTATGGGTTGTCTGTTTGACTCTATTGTTTTATTTTCCTTACTGAAGCTTTGTAGTTTGATTCATTGCTATTTATCTATTTTTGTTGCCATCGCTTGTGTTTGTAGGGTTATATTCATTAAACATCTGCCCAGATCTGTGTCACGGGCCACTCACCCCATGTTTTCTTCAAGTAGTCTGCTGTTTTGGGTCTTAAATTTAAATATATATGTAGTTCAATTTTAGTTGATTCTTGCACTGGCATGAGACAATCTCCAACACCATTTATCAAAGAGACTTTCTTTACCCTCTTGTATATTTTTGCCATCACTGTGCAGAATCACTTGACACCTTTGTAGATACTCAATTGGCTGTAAATAGGTGGTTTTGATACTGGACGTTGTTTGTGTATCCAGCAAAACTACTGAACTTGTTTATCATTTCTAATAGCTTGTGGGTGGGTTTTTAGGGTTTCCTATGCATACGATCATGATGCCATCAAAAAGCAGACAATTTTACTTCATCCTTTTCTATTTGGATGCTTTTATTTCTTTCCCTTGCCCAAATGTTCTGGCTAATATTTTTAGCACTATGCAGACAGGAGTTGTGAAAGCAGGAATCCTTTCACTTTTTATCACCTTAATGTGTAGACTTGTCACATATGGTCTTTAGCTGGGCTAATGTTCCTTTAATACCTAAGTGGTGGAGACCGTTCATCATGAAGGAATATTGTCAACATTATTCTTGTACCTATGAAGATGATCACATGTTTTTTTGTTCCTCATTCTGTGAAGAGGGAATCAGATTTATTGAATTACATATGTGGAGACAAACTCATATCTCAAGGTAAATTCAGCTGATCATGGTGAATGATATTTTAATGTACTATTTATTATAATTTGATTGTATATTTCCCTCTTACTATGTTTGGTAGAATTTATCAGTAAACTATTTGTGCTTTATTATGAGGGAATTTATCAATTACTGATTTAATCAATACATTTGCATTCTTTAAATTATTTTTTATAGTTATGGATGTGTTGATAGTATCTTTCCAAGGTCCATGGCATGTATCTTACTAATTTTGGACATATTGTTGTTCCTAATACTCATTCCTTGTCCTTATAATGTCCATAAGATGAAAGTAGAACAATCTTGCTTCTTGTTTTACATATTGGAGGGTTATATATAATATGTCTTATTTTAAGTATTTTGTATAATTTTGTATTGATCCATTCAGGATCTCAGTTTCCTTTCTGCAAGGAGTTTTCACTAAAAATCACTTTGTTTAATAAATATATGACAAATTTTTTTCTTTTATGGGTGATGTTAACACTTTTAGATTTTCATTGTCCATTTTATTTAACTTATTTATCGTATTTATGATGTTGCTGCAAATATCTCCTTATTATATTTTTATGTCTTCAGTATATCTGGAGAGAGTTCATCTCTAATTTTTGACACCTGTAATTTGTGGCCAACATTTTGTTTTCATCAGTGAGCGTAGATGGTGATCATTTCATAGACAGAGTATTTCATTTTAATTTTCTCCATTTTTTCTTTTCTCCTTACTTTTTTTGATATTTATTATTTTAAGCTTTGTTTTATTTACTATTATTCTAATACATGTGTTGATAGAAGCTTAGATCATAAATTTGAGAAACTGTAACATTTTTAATATACCATAAGGTTTTTTTCTGATTATGGCTTTATTTGCATTCAGTAAGTTTTAATTATGCTTTGCATTTGTTTTCATTTAATTCAAAATATTTTCTAACTTGTCTTTCATTTCTTATTTAAACCAGGGATTACTTGTTAGTTATATTGGTCAGCTTTTCTTTGTTGGAACAAATTACCCAACACCCACAATCAAAAGAGGATAAACTTACTGGCTCGTGGTTTGAGTGGATTGACCACATGGCTGGCTCATACAAAATAGGAACATTATGGTGAAAGGGTGTTCCATAACAAAGATGCCTAGTTCATGGAGGTCATGAGGTAGAGCAGAGGAACAGTGCCAGAAAGTGGTGAGGGATCACATGTAGTACTGAAGATGACATCTCCATGACCCACCCCGGCAAACCCAAAAGTGTGCTTTACAAATCTCCTATGTGTCTTCCAAGCCAAACAATGATACCACAATTAAGCTTAACCACTACATTTAACACCTTGTCAATTTAACACCCAAACACACCTCTTAAACCAAAGTTAAGTTTTGTCTCCAGACAAAGATAATAACAAGTTCGTAAAATTCCACCTTACATGGTACAGCTATCCTGCAGACAGCTCAAAACGCACTAATTCCTTCCCTGAAGTAGCAACAGTTTTAGTATTTTTCAAAAATCTGAGCCAAATTCACTTCTGAGATTCAGGCAAACTCTGAGCTATGAAGTTCTGCAAATATCGAAAACAAGTTATAAAATCTCAATATGCAGTGACACCAACTAAACATTCCATTCCAAAGAGGAAGAGTGGGAAGACAGGAGAATCAGCTCAAAGCAAAACTGAAACCCAGCAGAAAACAATTATGTCCTGTACCTCCATGTCTGGAATCCAGGGCACATTTAGGTGACACGTGAATTGCAAAGAACTCCTGCCACTGCGGCCTTGCTGAATGCAAACCACATGGCTTTTCTCTGATGCCATGGGCTGGTTCTGCTCATGGCTTCCAAATTTTCTCAGCTGATGTTCCATGTTACTAGTATCTTTGATTCCCTGGGTTCTCCACTGTACCTTTGACTTACTGCCCTCTCATGGGCTCTTTGCCTGGCTTCTCAGGTACTTGAAATCTGGGTGGAAGACTCCATGACCCCTCAACTCTTGCATTTGGCAAGTTCCTAAAGTCAGCATCACTGAGATGGCACCTGTGTCTCTCTCTCGTCAGTGGAAGCAGTAGTTAGGCCTCCTCGAAATATGACTGTTCTGGCCTTTTAGTCCCTGGATGGCTGAGCACAGGAGAATGAATTCTGGGGTATCAATACCTGGGAGGGCCTTCTCAATTAGGGCACCCAGGAGCTCGCTTCTCGAATGAAAGGTTTACACTTTTGCACCCAGTGGCCTTCAATAGTGGCATCTTGTTGAATCTAGAGATGCCCTCATGGCCTCTTACTTTTTGTCCCTGTTCAAATACTTGCTTTCATTTTAATGGTGATAATTTCTTTAGCAGCCACACATTCCTTGGTACCAACTTTATACTTGGTTTCTTTTGGGCCAAAATATCAGTATTTCAATTTTTTCTCTATTTTTTTGCTTCCACTTCTCACTACTGATCTGGCTAAATGCAGCCAGCAGTACAGATACGACAGTTTGAATACAGGGCTGCCTCAAAATTGCTTCTGCAATATCGGTTAATCTCAGTCTTTTCTGAAGTCTAAAGACACAGGCAAAATGTAGACAAAGTTTTTGTCAGAGTGTAACACGTGGATTCTAGTCCAATTGCCAATGAAGACCTTTCTCTCGAATGAAACCTCACTGCCCTGGCCTTTACTATACATATTTTGCCAGTATTCTGTTCCTCTGAGTTCAAATGAGAGTCACCCCGCCAAGTCTATTTACCAAACTCTAGGACTTCTCAAGCTGTTCTGCAATTTTTTAAAATACCTCCTGCAAGCAAACTCTGAAGTCTTCTATACTACATGGTCAGGTACAGTCAGCAAGAACCCCAATTCTCTGGTCCGAATTTTCCATATTAGTCAGCTTTCTTGTTGCCGGGGCAAATTACTGAAAACCCACAACTTAAAAGAGAGGTGTATTTGACTCACATTTTCAGAAAACTTGGTCCATTGTGCACCCCGGCTTCCAGGAGGGATATCATGTAGAAGGGCGTTCCATAACAAAGCTGCTTATCAGTTCATGAGGGCCAGAAAGCAGAGCTGGAATACAGTGCCAGAGAGGAAGCAGTGAGAGACCAGATACAGTGCCCAAGGTCATGGGTCCATGACCACCTGGACACATCTACCCTAGGTGAAGCTCCAGCTAGTCAAGTTGATACAATTAAGCTTAACCACCACAGTAGCATGTTATGTAGTTTTCAAATATTCAAACACATTTCAAATCTGCTTTTTAATTCTTTTGAAGTATGCTTTTCTACAAATATATACTTCCTTGTTAGGGGAAATATCAAGATTTTTACTTTCTTGTCTGTCTTTTACTATCAATTACTGAGAGGAATGTTTAAACCTTTATGTGTAAGTGACATCTGTGAATATGAAATGTATAAATGCATGTGATATTTATACTTCCTTGATGGTTGGACTGCTAAAAACTCTTAATGTTACTTTTTCTTCTTGGAAATACTCCTTACACTGAAATCTAATTTTCTTGTTATTAATAAAAGAATTGAAACTTGTTTTTGTTCATGGTATATTGTCACCATTACACATATCCAACATCAATATCTAAATATTAAAAAGTTTTTTGTGCAGATATGCTTTTCATTTGTTTACTGTCTTCTTCTGGGTTTTGTTTTTGTTGTTTTGTTTTGATTGCACTAGACTAAATCCTCAGCCCTTTTTTTATATTTTTAATTTTGAGGTAGGGTCTTGCTGAGTCACTAAATTGTCCACACTGGGCCCAACTTCCAGAGTGCTGGGATTACAGGCATGTGCTACCACAACTGGCAAATAAATTATATATTTTTTCAGTACTGGGGCTTGAATTCAGAGCCTTTGCACTAAGTTACATTCTTTGGCCTTCTGCAGTTTTTCAAATATATCTTTTGAAACAGAGTCTCACCAAAGTGTTAATTTGGCCAGACTGGGCTCAAATTTGTGACTCTCTTGACCCAGGCTAACTAGAAGGCAAATTCAGTACAGCCAGAATATTTTTACTTTCGCATGCACTAGAATGATGGCTTACACATGGTAAACAACAAAAAACTTACTGATAGAATATATTTCATTTTTTTTTTCCAAAGTAAACTAATTAATAATTAAGATGTTTAGAGCACCCTTTGCCTTACAGGAAGTGTTAATGTAAGTTATTAGTAGATAAAATAGAATCTGACAATATCAATCAGTATATGTTCATTTAACCAAAATTACTTTATGCATGATAATTGTTATGGTTTAGATCAAGAATGACCTCCCCAAATCCTCACGCCTCAGAGGCATGGCTTTTGGGAGGGAGTCAATTGGATTATTCCAGGTGCTACAGCTGACTTGCTGCTAGAATGTGGGCCATTGATGGAGGCAGGTCTCTGGGGCTTACTTTTCTTCCTGGCTCCTCCTCTACCTCTCTCATTCCTGGATGCTGTGACATAAGCAGCTTTCCTCCAAGGCAGGCCCTTCCACCATGCCATTTCTGCAAATGAGCCTGCCAACCTTGGGCTGAAACTTGCAAAACTGAGTCAAAATAAACCCCTCTTCCTTTAAGTTGCAGGTGTCAGTTATCATATTTCAGCAAGGAGGAAAGTGACTGAAACAATCACTAGCAGATGAATTTCATGGTTGCTTAGATTAATTTCCCAATAAGATTTTATTTCGTTCAAGCAAAAGAATTTTTTTCCTAACCCTTCTATGCAAGCTGGTTTTGTGACTTGATACAGTGTCTTTGGGATGACATTGTTATAGTTGTAATCTAGGCCTAAAGAAATCTCGCAAACTTGTCTCCTTCTTGGAATTTTGCCTCCACAGTGTGAGCAAGCCCAGACTGGCTGAAGGATACAAGGTAAGTAGAAGAAAGGTGTAACATGCCTATCTTCTCTCTGCCAACCCTAAATCTCATGGGAGAAACTCCCTTACATCTAGTCATGACAGCTGACCACACATGAATGGGATAAACCAGACATAATCTGTACTGTCTAGCTGTCCTGTATACTCTCAGGTAAATGAATGACTGTCATGTTGAATCACTGGGTTACAAGATAGCCATTGCGGAAAAGTATATAGCTATATATATGAGATCTACTGGCTCTATAAAATACCGGTTCATCATCCAAGAACCTGACAGTTCCAAGTGTCAGACTGCGGAATGAGACCCCTGGTCTTCTGGCATTAGGACTTTTTAAGACTTGTGATTAGGAAAAGCATCAACTCCTCTTCTGATTTGAATAAGACATTAGGTTCAACACAGTTATGATATAACCTAATCACAACTAGGTGTAGTCACACGATTTCAGTATTCATTGTTGGTAGTATACCATATCCTATTCCTTATGGAGGGTTGCTTCAGTCCATTGTATCTATATAATGTTTGAACAGAAGCCTCATATCTAACCTAATATTTATGTTATTATTAAAATCAATATTTGGGTAATTTAGGACATTTTGTACATTACTTTATTAATGTTTTATAATATCATAGAAACTTAAGGGGATATTTAGTGGTGTAAAGAGTAGTAGTGATTACAATTTCTTTAAGACTGCAAAGCTGACATGTCATCTGCAAATAATGACAATTTAACCTCTTCCTTTCCTGTCCTTATTCCTTTTATTTCTTTCTCTTGTCTAATTGCAAGGGGAATAAGGGAGCAGGAGGGGAAAAGGAACAGAAGGACCAGAAAAAAAAGAACAGAAGGAAAAAATGGAAACAAAGCTTTCGAAAATAAGGAGGGAGGAGGGGATGAGGGGAGCAGAAGGGAACGGGAAAAAAAGAAGCAGCATGATATAGTATGCACAAGTACAAATTCCCTATGATGAATGTTATCATTATGTATATCTAAAGTGTACCATTAAAATAAAATTAAAAAAAATAAAAGGGTATATAAGTTGCGAGACCTGACAGTTTCTGTTGGCCTTCAAAAAAAAAAAAGAGATTGCAAAAGTGTTAAAATACAGTCAATACGAACTTTCAAAAGATCTCTGAATAAAAATTTCAACAAAACACTAATCCATTAATTTTTGCACTGTACAACAAAAATGATCTCATGATTCCACCTGTTTGAGTAGAAACTCTAGAAAGATACTGTCATTTGTTATTATAAAAAGAAAGAAAACCATAGGATAAAAAAGAGAGTATGCATAAAAGAGAAAGGTACCATGGTGCAGAGAGAGAAAAAGATTTTGGGTTTTGTTTTATTGGGGGGTGCTAAGATGTCCTACCACTAAGCTGCATATGCAGTCCCTGAGAGAGATATTATATTAATAAGACCAACAATAATTTTTGAGTTATTGAGTGACTTGATCTAGGTTATGGGAGTTGTCATCTGTACAGGAAAATGTGTATAAATTTGATAGAATATATAGTAAAAGCAGCTTGATAAATAATATCTATATGTCTTAGTTAAATAGTATTTTAAAGTACACAGATTTTAAAGAAGTCTGAACATTTTAAATATTCTTATTGTTAAAACAATTAAGCTGATTTTAAAGATGTATAATTTTTCTTTCAAACTTAATCCATACCTAAAACTAATTGTTAAGCTTTATTAAGGTATAGTCAATATACAATAAAACTTGTACATAGCGTGTACATTTTGATATGTTTGAGTATATGCATAGATTTGTGATACTACACCATAATACAATACTAAACATGTCTATCGCTTTTAAAAATTTGCCGTGCTCATTAACATTTATATGATGACATGTATATCCTTAACATTTTAAACACACAATACTGTAACCTTATAATCACTATTTTATGTAGCAAACCCCTAGAAATTGTTCATCTAGCATAACACAAACTTGACACCAGTTAAAAATCATTCCTCCTCTTCACATCCCTGTAGTCTTTGATAGTCACCATTATATTCTGTTTCGATGAATCCAACTATTTGAAATATCTCATACAATTGGAATCATGTAGTATTTGTCCTGTGATAGGCTTGTTTTACTTAGTGACTTCTAGGTCCATCCATGTTTTTGCAAGTGGGAAGATTTTCTTCCTTTTTAAGGTTAGTAATATTTTGCTTGATAACAACATTTTATTTATTCATCTACTGATGGATATTTTTGTTGTTTATACATCTTTGCTATTGTAATAATGCTGCAAGTAATATAGGGGTACAACTCTCTCTTTGACTTCTTGATTTCAATTCTCTCTAATACAAAACCAAAAGTTGGATTGTTGGGTCATATAGCAATTCTATTTTTAATTTTAAGGAAACTTTATATGGTTTTTTCCATAGTAGCTTTACCATTTGTTCCCACCAATAGCATATAAGGGTTTCAATTTTGTCACATCTCTTACAACACTTTTTATTCATTTATTATTTTTAAATAATAATCATTCTAACAGAGGTTGAGGTAGTATCTCATTTTATTGGGATTTATCATCATTTTCCTGATGATTATTGGTATTGAATCTTTTCATACACTTGGTGGCCTTTGGTATGTTCTCGTTGAAGAAATGTTTATTTTAGTATGTTGCAAAACTTTTAATATAGTTATTTGTTTTAAAGGGAGAAATGTTATTTTGAAACTAACTTTGTAATTTTAGATTCTGTATTTTTAGAAGAACTTCTAGAATCATGCTCCTCCAATTGCTTTATAATAATCAAATTGTTCTCCATGATAAAGGATGCAAAATGTATTTCAGGAAACATTATTTTCTGAGGAAACTGGTTTATGACAATAATAGACATGAGGTTTATTGAGAAGCAAATGTATTTCTCTGAAAATTGTTTTTACATAGAGAATGGAAATGTGCCTTAGTAAAGGATCATGATTCACTGGATATAGCAATTACGTGACTCCAAATGACATGCTAGCATTAAAAAGTACACTCTATTACCTGAGAATGAACAATTTTTGCTTTATCTCTTTGTCATGACTAGTATCCCTTGTAAATTAAGGGATGTCAGGTAGTAACTGCTGAATTTGCAGATGTTAAGAAAATGTGTAAATTTGCATTAAGCATTTCATCAAGCCAAATAAGAGTCATACATTCCCTGTGTAATATAGAACAGGTTTTTCTCCCATTACTAGTTCATCACTCTGCTGAAATTTTATTTTATTAATATCATATACTGGCATTTTTGTGTCTTACTATAAATTTTGCAGGTCGAATAAAATAGAAATGATTATAAAAAAAGACCGAATTCAAATCAGTGCCTTGCATATTGCTTAGCATTGCTAGGCATTCAATAAATTGTGAATGCTTAATTAATTAACAGAATTACGGTTCCATTTTTAGTCACCTTACAAGCACCATATATCTCAGTCTTCATGTTGACATTTTAGAAAATGTTGCCTTAATGGAAAATAGGATATCTCACCTCATCTTATTTGCTTGTAAAACTATATGTTGTATGAGAGCAAAGATAAGCAAAAATAAATGAGTTTTTCCATGGGTTATTCCTAAAACATAATAATATGCTATTTCACATTTCTTCTTCTGATATGCAATTTTATTCTTTATTTTAGAGAAAAGGATTATAAAAGTCTAATCATCTTCTCAAAAAAGATTTATTTAGTTGTTGAAAAGGGCTGAGATGAGAGCTAAACCAATATCTTATTTTCCAATAGTTCTTGCTGTTTATAAACTAAAGTGCTTACATCAGAACTAAAAGAATAACATACCAGTCTTTTAATTTAGAGTATGAAAAAATCTAATTAAAATATAAAAAAATCAAGATACTCTAGGAAATTTCTAGAATGTGACGATCTTCTGAATTGACTTTTAAATAATTTTGAATTTCTATAAAGTTTGTTATTGTATTTATTTTTAAAAACATATTCTAATTTTTGAGGTGACAATTGTATTAGATGGTCCTCCTAGACTCACATTGGTTTTTAGGGATGATTTATTGGGCATGTACTCAATCTGTTATGATTCCCTCAGTGTGACTGTGTTAATTGGCACTTTATTTAGTCCACTGCCACCCACATTGTTACTAGGATGAATTGATCAACACTTCACTTATCTCTGACTGGTTAGAACCAGTATGATCTCTGCTATACCGCCCATCCACTCCTGAGTGAGCCACTCTAATCTCTGCCCAAAGTTCACATAGTAAGAATCATACTAAGAACGATGCTTCTTTTTGGACATAATTTAAATGTATGTCAAGGAGAAGGAAACACTGTTCTGAATTCAGTATTATCCCAGAACTTATTAGAAAGTCTCACATGGCAATATTTGTTGAAACGTAAACTGGATGTGAATCTGAGCATATAATTTAAAATTATCATAGCACTAAAGATTAAGTATATACACAAGTGGAAGACACTGTCTAATTCAATGGCAAAGAAAGAAAAGATACATAAACTCCAAGGATAAAGATTAAAATTCAAATTAGTGAGTCAGAAATATGTGCACTAACTTGTTCATTGCAGCATTATTCATAATGAATATATAGAATTAATATAAATGCTCATTGATGGATGAATGGGTAAAGAAAGTGGAAAAATAGGTAGATAGGTAGATAGATAGACAAATAGGTAGACAGACAGACAGACAGACAGGCAAGCACACTGGAATATTCAGACTTAAGGAAGAAATCCAGTCGTGTATAACAAGGGAGAACCTAGAGGACATAATACTAAGGTAAAATAAGTTAAGGATGTAGGGCAAATACTGCATGATGCTTTGTGGATGTACAATCTAAAAATCTGAACTCATATCAACGCCAAGCACAGTGCGGGTGGGTAGGGGCTGGCAGTGGGGATGAGAGGACTGTGGGGACACTGGCCGAAGGTTACAAAGTTTCAGTAGAAAGGTAACAAAGTTTCAGGAGAAAATTTAAAACTACAGAAAACAAAGAAACTTGAGAGAGGTTTCTGAAATGCTTATCAGTTCTGCTACTGGGCACTGCTACATTTGTGAGAATCGATCAATCTGCACATCCATATTTGTACTGTTTTACATATATGGAGATCAGCAAGAAAAAAATTGCTGAGAGAATTGCCATCTACTTTAAGAGTATGGTGTGTAAATTACTCTTTATTCTCAAACTGGGTACAATTTACATCTAAATCCATATTTAGCTAGGAGGAAGACTGAGAAAACGGCCATTCTCTGACAATCAGTTACTTGACTAATAATCTGATGTTCTACTATCAACAGGCAAGGAGAAAATGTAAACTGAAGGACAGAGAGGAGTTTCTGCCTTTAAAAGTTGGGTATTATTTCTAGAAATTATATTAACATATTTCTGCAGCAGTGCCTTTTTCTAGCATTAAAAATGTATAATGAATCAAAGCTAACTTTAAAAAACAATAAAGGAGCAATTTTCTCAATAGAAGAATCTCAAAAGAGGAGCCAATTACTTAGCTTATAGTAAAAATTTAACAAAAAAAAAAATTTCCCACTTTACTTATAGATGCATTGTTATTGAAAACTATACAGAATGTGTTTATATTATAATTATTTTTGTACGAGTATATCACTCATCTGGAAAATTGTTTTATGGAGATCATTTAACATCAACACCATCTGCACAGAAGAGTTAACAACTAATTTAATAGAAAAAACTTTTGAATAGCTTGAGTGCCAAAATCATCGTGATAGAATTTTTGTGTGCTTTTACTAGTTTGTGACACCAGGCTCTCAAACAAAGCTTATTTTATTAAAAAGTGCTACTTTTTGGTTTTTAACCTTCCTTTCATATTGTTATTGGGTTGGTCAATGAATCTCTTATACATTGGATTCCGGAAATATTAGCATCTTAATTATTGGCTATGGTGGCAAGGCTTTTTTAAACTGTGAATTTAGTTTTAAATATTAGTCAATGACTTAATTATGTGTGCGTGTGTTTATAACATCGACATATGATCATCAAAAAAAACAAACAAACAAACTGTGGAGAATACCAAAATACTACTTCAAGGTCCACGACTAAATCCTATTTATAGTCTAAATGAGAACAACAAAGAAGAAAAATATTGGGATAATTATCTTGTTTGTACTTAATCTTAGTAGATTATACTAAAATCTGGACTATTTCACCAGTAATTTCTTAAAAATAATTAACTCAATTAACTTTTTGATCACTTAAGTAGTTACAAGGGAATAAAATAAAAATAGGCTGCACGTGATACAAGATAAAGGCCAGAAGAAATTTCACATCTAAGAGCACCTGGCCCACTGAGGACTATCCTCCTTCCTCACCAATTACCAGTAAGTGTTATGTGGATCGCTGGTCTCTTAAAACATAAAGAAAACAGCACCAATTAAAAAAAAAAAAAAAAAAAAAAAAAAAAAAAAAAAAAAAAAAAAAAAAAAAAAAAACCACACACAATAAAAGAAAAATCTTCAGGTACTGATATGGGAGACGCCCAGAACTAGGACCCTGGATCCCCCAGACCCTCATTCTAGAGTTAGGACCCTAACCTGCTTCCTCTTTCCACATGACCCGCACCCCTGCTTCCCCCTCCTCGCTGACTCGACCGACAGCACGCTTGCTGCAGCCCCCTCCCATCCGTTGGTTGTGCTTTCACAGATTTAAGCAACCACCCTACTTTTAAATTTAGGTGGGAACAGAGACCTAACTTGTTCAGTCCGGAAGTAATACTCTCTGGGGGCCGAGGCTTTCCAGCAGGAACTCCTCTGGGCTCTCCTGCGTAACAAACCTGAGCTCTCCAGCTCTCTGGGTGGCACTTGCTTTTTTGACGGTCGATTTCTGCAACATTTCTGGAGGCCCCGACGAGACTCAAACCGTGTAGGCCCCTGGAGCCGCTCGTGGCAGCAGAGCGACGTGCTGGGGACGAGGAGCCCGGCGGCTGGAGCGAGCGGTGCACCACCCAATGGTATTCCGGGTCCTCCTTCACCCGGGCTCCGACTACCTGGGGCAGCAGACCCTGACCGGACTCAATAGAGAGACGGACCAACTCACCAGCCAGGACTTCAGGACAAGGTAAGGTCCCGCGACCAAAAACCCAGTCAGGTCCCGCCTTCGGGCAGATGAAGAGCTCGAGTGACTCCTGTCAGGGTCTTCAGTGGTCTTCAGAAGGAAAACTCTCCAGTCAGAGAACTTCCTAAAGGGGGGGAGTCAGCTGTTATAAACTCTGTGTGTCAGTGAGCGGCCTGACTCACTAGCAGTTCACGTGAATGGCTACACGGCCCCACAGCTACGGAGTCCGAGTGGGCTCATTTGCAATTCTGTGGTGATTGGCACACGGTCTAGGGTGGCAGAGGTCTAGCTGCTCGTAAGTTACAAAGCTGAGTCGGCTACGGCCAAGCGACACCAAAGTCTGATTGGTTTCCTCTGTGGAGGGGGGCACTCAACCTTGTTTGTCTTGCGACACCGACGCAGGGTGGGATACTTTGGGAGGGCAGTGAATATTAGTTTAGTTAGGTCAAAGATTATCTATGTCTAAATGGCCGTTTTGTCTCCGGACCTTACAGCAAAATTTTTTCCTTGAGATTTTCGAGGCTTACTTTCCCTCTACTTTATATGTTTTCCTGAGCCAGCTTACTGAGAAGTAAGGCTATCCCCAAAGAAAGTCCCCTTTTTGTCCGACTGACCTGTTCCTGTCACAGCACTGGTCCATCAGGCAACACCAGGTGGAATGGCACACACACCAGGGGATGCGGTGCTCTTTTTTGAGCTTCACAGCAAGGCTGTTTTCCTGTGTCACCTCTTTTGGCACCAGCCTCATCCCTGAGCGTTTGGAAACCTGGACCAAAGGAGAGGACTATGCCCTTCAGTCACCTTCTCTCCTCAGTGCCTTCAGGACCCTTGCTTACCTGTGAATCCCCCAGAGACTTGTTCTTACCCCAGAAGGTTCATTCATCCCGTGCCCCTGCCCCTCACTCCAATCTCTCTGAGGGACTTGGTGATTCTAGCTTTCTTTAGAGAGGCACGAGATCATGCATCCTGGAAGTACCAGGCATTCCCAGAGTGACGAAACCACTATTAGTATTGTAAGTTGTCAGGTGAGACCCCACCTGGGTGGGACATTCTGGCCCCAGGAGATAGTTTAGAGGCTAGGCAATGACAAAAAGCTAGTCAAAACCCACTGACCCAGCCTGTATGGCTAAGAATTTTAGGAAAGGATTTACCAGGGATTATGGGGTCAGATTGACTCCTGGAAGACTCAGAACCCTGTGCGAGGTGGAGCAGCCTGTGATCAATGTTGATTGGCTTGCCAAAGGATCACTCTACCTTCCTGTGGTCGGGGCAGTATATCAGGTGGTGACCATAACTCCTGGACATCCAGACCAATTCCTGTATATAGACTTCTGGTTACAAATTGCCCAGGCATTGCTCCCTTGGGTCCAGTTTTGTGCAAGTAGTTAGGGACAGGGCAGAAATTTTGTTGCCCAAATCCATGGGGATGGAAGGAAGTCAAGCCCCCAAAGCTTATCTATCAAGCAGATTCTGAGGAAGAGCCTTGCATATCTCTGTCATTACCTGTGCCTCCACCTCCTGCTCCACCAGCCGCTTTGCCTCCACTTCATCCTCTACCTGAGAGCCTTCCACCCTCCATTTCTCCACTCCTGCCACCACCACAGTCCCCCAGGCCAGAACCAGTGGGAAGACGACTCTGTTCCCCACAACAGACAGTCCAACTGCTTGTGCGTCACCAAATGCCTCTGTGAGAGATACAGGGCCCCAGCAGATGAACGATGATGGCACCGTACAGCCAGGCTGCTCCATACTCTACTGTCAGCCTTTCAGTACCACTGACCTCCTGAACTGGTGACATCACACCCAGCCCTCACTGACCTTGAATCCATCTTTCAAACTCACTGGCCAACCTGGGATGACTTCTTCCACCTCCTCCTGATGCTCTTTAGTACTGAGGAGACACAACACATTCTGTCTGAGGCCCTAAAGTGACTCCAAGGACTAGACTCTGCTGATACCCTGGACACAGAAATAGGCGCTAAATGTGGCCCCCAACAACAGACGAGACTGGGACTTCAATACTTGGGCTGGGAGAGATGCCATAAGTAGCCATCTTGAAGAGCTCCTTTATGGAGTCTGAATGGGAGCCAATAAGATGACTAACACATTGAAAAGGGCTGTGGTGAGTCAAAAGTCAGATAAGTGACAGGCGGACTTTTATGAGAAACCACGTGAGGCCTTCTAGGTCCACACTCCCTTGATCCCCCTGGAGACTGAAAACCAGAAAATGTTTAGTGCTGCATTTGCAAACTAGCCTTACACTGACCTCCTCCACGAATCCCAGAAACTCAAAACCTTCACCAGGATGAACACCACACAGGTGCTAGAAGCGGCTAACAAGGCATTTGTGGATCGAGATTACAAGGCCCACAAAATTTTACCAGGAACAGAGTCATATATAATTAGTACATCAGGATAAGTATTATATCCGTAGCAAGAGCATGCTGAATATTCTGGCAACTACTAAAAGTAAGCTAGGTAAGAGATTGAGAGTCTAGAAAGAAAATCTACACTTCACAGGTCAGGTCCCGGAGTACTGCGGTTCCCCAATTCAAGACTATTGATGCTTACTAATTATAATACAAACTAAGAAAACCAATACCTTACTTTTAAGGAATATTTATTATTTAATAGATGTATTCCATGTATATAATCATCTAAATGATGGTTATGAAAAGAAAATATAAAAAGGAAAAAACATAAAGAAGATATAATAGCTATTTTGCGATTGAAGAAACTTGATGTACAAAGATTTCAGGAATCATACACATGCTATTCAATTAATATCAGTAGAAAAAAAGACATAGCCCCTGTTTAATAGAACAGTGTATTCATTTCTTCTTATTATTATAATAAATTTATTGACTTCAAACAAGACAAAGAAAAGGCAAAACCATTACTTGCCAGTTCTGGAGGTAAGCCTACAGTGGGTCTCAGCACTGTACAGTGAGGCTGCCAACAGGGTACATTCGTTTTGGAAAGGGCTAGGAAACGATCCATTTCCAAATCTTTACCAGTTTCTAGAAGTCACTTGTATTCCTTGTTGGTGGTTTCATTCCTCCATCTTCCAAGCCAAGAGCTCTCTATTCTCTGTAGTAACAGCTTCCTCTTCATAACGTGCTGTGATTACATTGAGCTTACACAGGTTAAGAATCCTTTATTTATGTATTCTTTTCTGTATTTATTTGTTCTCTTTTTTTTTTTTTAACTTTTAGTCCAGGGGATTGAACTCAAAATCTTTTGGGACTATCTTTGTGAAGTGAGGTGCAATTAAAATAATAAAACATACAAGAAATGTTGCTGCCTGGCAACATCCAATGGAAAGGCTGGCTCACAAAATATTACAAGATGTCCTCAATCCACCTTGTTCACTAGATCTGGCACCATGCAACCTCTGGCTCTTCTCTAAAGCCAAAATGACCATGGAAGGTAAATGTTTTGAATTGATTCAGGCTATCAAGCAGGCAAAAAAAAAAACCAAAAAACAAAAAGCAAAAACAAAACAACAACAAAAATGCTCATGAAATAGAACTTCAGAAACTACTTCAGAATTTAACTTGCAGGATAGAATAACTGTATCGAAATCAAGGGGGAGTATTTTAAGGATGATTAATGGTAGTGTGTCTTTCACTCTTAATAATTCTTTTAATTTAAACATGCTTAGTATTTGATTGAATGTTGCATGTTTCTAGAAAATAAATATTGATGAAAAGAAATATGAGTTAAGGGTTAAAATATTAACCCTTAAATAGCTAACATGATACTACATAGATGGCAGTGATGTAATTGCTAGTCTACTCAGATTTTTCTTTGAGGACATCCAGCATAATAGCATAACTCATCCAGGCATGAGTAAAAAGATATTTTCAGGTAATTGAGAGAAAATGGAAAGACTTTCAGTATTCAAAACAAACAATAATAATGAAAAGATGACATTAAATCCATAAAATTGTAGACTCGTAAAGTGAGAATTAAAAATCCAGAGATCCAAAAAATTTCACGAATGATAAATTTAAAGGAAATATTAACCAAAATAAAGCCCAAATGTCAATATAGCAGACAGCTGTATATTATCTTATCTGATCAAAATAAAAGCAACAAGTAAAGTAACAATTACCCTATCTAGACACAAGTACATTCTACTGTTTTTAATATTTTAAGTCTACTTCCACACTTTATTAATTGTAGGTAATTACAGTCACTTAATTTTTCATATCAAAGCAAAATTAAGCTGCAATGCAAACTATGATGTTAATTTGTACAGTCATTAAATATTATTCAAGGCTGATTTTGACATTGAGTATGCAGTTATGATTTCATCTTTGAAATCAATATTTATAAATCACCTCACAGGCTAAAGGTACTGGAAAGGGTGGTATTTGAATTTTGATAACTTTTAAAGTTATTTACATTAAAAAAATAATATTTACTAATAAATTTTAAAAGACAGCTTTAAAATGAGACTTTTTTAGAAAGGCTTTGATTTGAACTGTGGGTTTCAGGTGTAACTACAGATTAGTAGCAAAACAAAAAGCATAAAATGTACAGACAGACCCTGACTTTCCATGATTTGATTTTAAATATTCAGGCTTTGCAATAACAAATAAATGATACACATTTAGTATAAGTCATAGTTGGAACTTTGAATTTTGATCTTTTCCTAAGCTGGTGTTAGTGAAAGGATACCCTTGTGTGGTGCAGGGTGGCCGGCTCCAACTCCTTCACGTATACAATCACAAAGGTAAACAACTGGTCGTCTGAAATACATGCTGTGGCCAAGCCATAATACTCAATGAGTTAGGCATAGTAAGTACATTTTGGCTTATGATATTTTCAATTTGAAATGGATGTTTTGGCATGTAACCTCATCAAAGGTTAAGGAACTCCTGTATTATTTTAAATCAGTTGTGGTGGACCAAATTTAACATATCTTGATTAAGTCTACCTTGAGGCAATATACCTGGATTATGTTGTATAATAAAAAATTATTGCATATCAGAAAAGGAAATTCTCTTGCTGGCCTTGCAAAAGCATATAGGCAGGTTGTGAACGTCTATAGACAGGACATGTGGCAGTAACTGGTGGCAGCATTTAGGAGCTAAATGTGGGTTTTAGCCAATGGCAGCAAGAAAATGAGGACATAATTCCTTTAACCACAAAGAGATGGATTCTGCCAAACAACCAAACCAACCTTAAGAGGACCTGTGCCCCCGGCAAGGTTAATAAAACTACAGAGTGACTGACACCTTGATTGCAGCCTTTCAAAACCTTGGGCAGAACATCAGCTAAACTGTGCACAGACTGGTTATGGAAATTAGAAGATAACAAATGCTTGTTGCTTTAATTCACGATATATGTCAACATCTGTTTTATAGCGATGCAGAACTGATACATAGCCTTTGACTTAAATTATGAAGAATGATACCCATACACAGTCTAAGAAGTAATTTCCATGATTGTTGGAGATATTTGAAAAACTGACCTTATTTACTAGGGATGACTCTAAGTTCAGGACACATCATTATCTACTTCTACTAGCCTGAAGATTCTGTATGGCAAGGACTGCAATTATGACTAATTACAGGGCCCCATGTAAGTAGGGCATGATTCTGAAAAAGCACATGCACTAGATACATGTAGTAAATATCTTAGGATTTTGAATGTATTGGAAATATTGTTTTTACTAAGATTATCAAATAATTGTTTAATTTCAAATGTGTCCTCCAGTTCTGTCTCTGTCTCTTTTTCTCTGCCCACTTTCCCCATGCTTGCTCACTGTCAAGAGTGTGCATATAACCTGCATTTGCTCTCTCTCAAGCATTGACCTGTTCGCTCTTCTGGAAGACATGCTTAAATTATTTTTTTTAAACATGCTTAAATTAAATTTAAACCACAATATGAAATAAATCAGATGCACAAGCTTAAAAATTGCATGGTTTCTCTCATGAGAAGCCAAAAGTATAAATAAACAATAAAGTAAAAGATGGATAATAGGAAGTAGGGAGATAGATCTTTCTCAAAAAGGAAAGGGATCAAGAGATGGAGGGAGTGGGGAGGGGAGGGAAATGGGATAGAAAAGGGAATTAGGATGTGTTATATACCCATACCAATTTCACACAAGGAATGTAAACATTATGTACTCCAAACATGTGCTAATAAAAAATACAATAAGTAAACTCTTCCTACCATTTACAAATATCTATTGCCATGGTGAAATAAGGTTTTTTAAGGTTTTTTTTAAGTGAAGTTCATAAATAAATATTATTTCTTTGGGAGATATAGAAGAGATTGCATGAGAGCACCAAAGTTTTCCTTGTCAATGCAATCATAGTAAAACAGAAACAATAAAGAAAGGTAAGGAACAGAAGTAAAAAGTGAACTAAGTTTATATAATTATGGAAAATCCACCCCACTAGTATCCCACATAACCATATATAACACAAATATCATTTTTCTTAATAATTACATTAAATGATGAGAACATAGTGTCATGTAAATAAAAAGTCAGTTGCTGATTGACTTTCACATCGGTCTATTTGGCTGGTGAAGCTGATTAAAGGAAATATCTGTATACCACACTCAAATTCTTCAGATAATTTAAATTTGAAAGATTAATGAATAAATTTGCCTACTCAGCATTGATTTGTTGTGTTTTCTACATTTTAATCAACAATATCAATGTCCGGAAAGTACTTGGTTTAATTAGCTGTAAACATGTTTGATGGCAAATCTTAGAGATTTGGATGGCTGATAGAGGATTAAATATGACTAATACAAACTAATGTTCTAGTGTTATACAAGTTTATTTTATGTGTAACAAATTTGGTTCTTAAGTAACAATTTGACTGTTTGGTAATACAACTAGCCTTCAAGAACATTTGAAACATATTTTGTTTTGTTTTGTTTTGTTTTGTTTTTTGTGGCACCAGGGATCGAACTCAGGCCCTTGTGCTTGCAAGGCAAGCACTCTAATCACTGAGCTAAATCCCCAGCCCCCGAAACATATTTTGGATGTCAAGGTTGACTGAAGATACTTGTGGTAGATCAATCACTCAGAGAATTAAAATTAAATTCCCCAAAGAAGACAATTCTTGCTCGCAAGCTTAGAGAACCATTTTTATAGTCAATAAATAGTAAATAATCTAATGCCATTTTGGCATATGGTGTTCGAATACTAAGTTAGAGTTGGTCATAATGAATGTCTATTAACAAATTCAATTAGCATAATAATGTCTCAAGTATATTATAAAATTAATATCTTGGGAGTAAGAGTTTTTATGATTATTACAGAAGTCTACACAGTATTACCAAAATAATTTCTGTTAGCCCACAAGCATGAATTTAGCTACAAATTTAAAGAAAATCTACTACATGTACCCTCTTTGTGTACCACACTCAAAATTTAGAGTTTATATTCATGGCTGTGTTTGTAAAATTTTGTGAATAAAGAGCAGCTGTAAATTTTTTGGTAGTGTATATTAAAATATCTTCCATGTTTATGTTTCTATAACCCTGCTATTGCATTAGTTGTGGTAAAAAGTTAAATTTAAATATTGGCATACAATAATATTTTATTGTAAGAGTTTATAATTTAAAGGCTACTATGTCTCATAAAATGTGAGTCCAGGAATGAGTGTCATCAGTAGATAGACCTTACAGAGCCAATTTTTGCTTAAACATTAGGAATGAATATTCTTTGAATCTGGTATACACCCTTCCTGTTTATGTAAAAACCCTGTTGTCTTATATTTGACGAAATTTCAATTTTTAGCTTGGCAACCTAATCACTGCAGACATTTAATTCCCCCCCAAACAGATTATTTCTAATGATGTTTACATATCAACTGTGTACTTTGTATTCCCACCTCATCTCTGATGGGGGTAAAACTTCTACAATATTGCTGCCCAAATAACATTAGAAAATAAATTTAGGTTGGTAATTCAATCACAGAATTGCAAGTGTGTTCTAAAATTTAAGACAGAGTTATTAGCAGAATAAATGAGAAAAGGTTATAGAAGTTTCAACTGGTTCTCAAACTCATTTGATGGAATCGCCTCACTGACCTTCTCAATCTGACTTTTTTCTTCTTTTAGCCTTGGAAGCTATAAATTCCTCTCACTTTATTAAAACAGTATTAACTCTGATCTCTCTGTGTCTCTTACCTCAATTGTGCCATCCTCATGGGGCTGTAATACCTTTCAGATCAAGATATGTTCTCCTTCAAAGATGACTCTTCTCATGAAAAAATATTATTTCACTCTATCTTGTGATAACTATAATTTTCTTTTAGATAAACTCCAGATGAAGTCTATGTCTAGATAAGCATTTCATTTGTATTCACTTTTGTCAGAAATATTTATAGGTATATAAAAGACAAATTTAAACAAAAATTCATTCATGTAAGTGTACGAAAGAATTAATATGATATTTAAAATTTGTATGACTCCAGTTACGTGTGATAGCTTTATAATATTGGAGAATAATTAAACAAAAGTATAAATACACCTGTATTTTTGAACCGGTAGTTTCACAATCCCTAGATAATTATCTTGAACAAATTTATTTTTTTTTTTTATTTATTTTTTTTTTTTGGTGGTGCCGGGGATCGAACTCAGGCCCTTGTGCTTGAAAGGCAAGCACTCTAATCACTGAGCTAAATCCCCAGCCCCTCTTGAACAAATTTAGAAGTGTTATAAATCAAAAACCTCATTGCTATATTGTCAAAGAGAATAGCAGATAAAATAACTATAATTATTTATAAAATTATTATAAGTAATTATAAATTTTCAACTACTAATATACCAATGATAAAAACTAAAGAAATATCAAATGGCCAATTATTTCTAAAAATAATATATGAAGGCCAGACATATTAAACATTTTATATAATTGGCTGTAATAATATAGTACTAATACAACTATTAGTAAATTCATTGGTGAAAGAAAAGGCATGTACAGAGTTGTGAAGTCACTGCCATTTATAAATAGAGAATTTCTGGAAAGATTCCTAGATTATTGGCTGTTTTCACCATCATTTCTCATACCTGAATTTAAGATGTAGTGGAATATATTTTTAGCTGCTTCCATAAATGGCATCACATTAAAAGAGAAAATAGGATTCCTCACTATAATGAACAGAGAGTTTTAAATGCCATGGTTCGTCGATAACACCTAGATAAAACATGGATAAAGATGAAGTTATGTGTTTTTAATATCGCAGTTTGAGCTGCAGCAAATAACTATATTCTGCAAAATCCAAAAGCTCCACTGGGCTTCATGTAAAATAGGGTATGGAGTTTTCCTTTATTTTATTTCATTTCCCTCCCTTTGTGAAAAGTTGCTATTTTCAAGTATAAAACATGTTTTCCTTTTTAGTTTTATCACTAGGAATTTGTGAAGAACAAAGACTTTCTATTGATGATTTAAATTACCTTGTATTTGTTCCAGCTAATAAAGAAAACATGAAGTTGTGTTAAAGGACAATGATTGCATTTCCTACATTTAATTCTTTTTGAGTTTAATACAAAATATTATGCATCATTTAGTTCTTGTCACTGCATAGAAAAAACTCGAGAACAATTCATGTGAATTTTCATTTAATAACTAGACTACTGTATGTTATAGTTTGTATGAGTGTCCCCAGTAGCCCACGTCTTGAAAACCTGAGCCCCAGCCACCAGTGCTATTGACAGAGGGGTACCTGTTAAGAGATGGGACCTAGTGGAAGGACGTCAAATCTCAGGGCGTGTCTTAAAGGAGGACAGAATTGCCTCAGACTGTCTCTCTTTCTCTTTGCTTTTTGAGTGCCTTGAGATGGGCAACATTCTCTACCATGACTCACTGCCATGCTACAGGTCCAAAGCAACAAGAGAAATAACCAGGGGCCTAAATTGTGAGCTAAAATACACCTTTCTTAGTATTAGGTTTATTACCTCAGGTATTTTTATTACTGTAATAGCCAACACACTGTACAAACATTCACTTGCAGTCATATTGGACATTTCTACTCACAAATAAACAGCGAGGTACATATGGTTTTTAAAAATCATGTTTGAGTTAAATTTTTATATAATAAAAATCATCACTTAATTGCATCTAAGTCTCTGAATTTTGACGAAAGTATACAGTTCTGGAGTAGCAAACAAGATATACATGTTACTAATGCCATAAAAACTTGCCTCGTGTCCCTTTCAAATTCATCCTCTTCTCCAAGCCTGTGTCCTGGCAATGGTTATCTGTGTCTTGACCCACTGAGTCAGCCAGTCCCACCAGGTGGTCTCGGTGCAATCCTACCATAGGGCATCTTTTGAATCTGGTTTGTTTCACTTAATTTAATGCCCATGAGATTCAGGTCTATCACTGAATATGATCGTGGAAAGATTCCTAGATTATTGGAAAACTTCCTAGAAGTTTTTTTTTTTCATTTTCAATAATCAGTACCACCCTGTAACATGGTCCTACCATAGTTTATTCATCTATCAAGAACTAAAGATGATTGAATTCTTTTATTTTGTGCATAAACCACTGCACATATTTGCATAACAGATTTTTAGGTGGACATACATTTTCATTTTTCTTTTGTAGATAGCTACACAGGATGCTGGGTAGTGTGATCAGAGTAAGTTTTAATTAATGAGCACCTCCTTTGATTAGGTACCATTTTATATTTACATTCACATTTACTCTATAACTTTTTTAGTATTTAATATATCTTTATGTTTTTCCTGTTCTTCTGATAGAATTTTTAAAAATTAGGCATAAATCAACTTATTTTTAGGTAAAAATTATATTATCCTAATTTCTCATCTAAATAATTATGTATCTATTTCTAGGTCTGTACATATCTTTTTCAATTTATCTATATAAACCTAATTAACATCTTCATCAGCTGCTTCAGAGGCATAACGATTTTTTTATAATGCTTGGTCACATTGACTAACCGTTTTATCTTCATTCTTTTTAGATTTAGTAGAGAATGTCTTAATTTATTCAGTTGTTCTATACTCTCTGGGTTCCATTCTTTATATATCATTTCATAATCTTATTAAATACTCAACTTATCACCAGGTCCACTGAATTAAGACAACAAAGTCTGGCTCAATCGGTTCCACTTGTTTTCGTCTCCTTTATCAACTCCATAATTCTATTTTCACTGGCTTTCTTCCAGATTATTGGTAAATTTCCTTTTAACCTTTCCATTCCATCTTTGATTCTAATCAATTTCCACACAGAATCATGAATAATATGTATTATATCATCTTTTATTTTAGTTTATTAGTGTACGTGTAGTACATAATGATTTCATTCCTTGTGGGAAGTTGGTACCTGTACAGAATATATCTTAGTTTATTTTTCCATCCCTTTCCCTTCCCTCCCTCTCTCCCTCTTGACCCCCTTCCTTAATTTTTGTGCATGTTTGCAGTACGCGGTTGCATTGCCTGTATAGAGTTCCTACACATAGATAACATATCTCAATTCCTTTTTTCCATCCCTTATACCTTCACTCTCATACACTCCATCTTTGAGAATGATCTGTCTACTTCCTATTTATCTTTTATTTTGTTCTTTATTTTTACTATGGGTTTATTATATAAGACAAACCATGTGATATTTAAGTTGGTGAATCTGATTTATATCACTTGAAATTATGGTCTCAAGGTGCATACATTTTCTTACAAATGACTCCACTTTAACTTTCTTTATGGCAGAGTAGTACTTCATTGTGTGTAAATACCATATTTTCTTTATCCATTCATCTGTTGATGGACACATAGGCCACTTCCAAGATTTAGTTATTATGAATTGTGCTGCTATAAATATGAGTGTGTGTATCACTGTAGTATTACGTCTTTAATTGTTTCCAGAAAATATCTAGAAGGGAAATAACTGAATCAAATGGAATTTCTACTTTCAGTTTTTTGAGGGATCATCTTACTGATTTCCAGAATTGTTGTGTGTGTTTACATTCTCATCAACAGTGTAGAAGGGTTTCTTTTTCTTGTCAGCCTGCCCGGATTTTACTATTTGATATCTTGATAATGACTATTTTTCTGTGGGTAATATGCAATGTCTTTGTTGTTTTAATTTGCATTTCTCTAATGGCCAGAATTTATTGCCCATTTTTACTCCTTCTGTGACATCCATTTCTCTTGTCCATTTTTGGATTGCATGTTTTATTTTGAGGGGTCTAACTTTCTGAGTTTTTTTTTTTAATATAGTCTAGGTTTTAGTCCTGTGTCCATACACTATGTGGCAAACTTCTATTTTCCTATTCTGTAGGTTGCCTTTTCACTCTATCTGTTGTTTCTTTTGTTTTGCAGTTTTTAATTTGATATGTCCCCACCTGTACTATTCTTGGTGTTGTTTCTTGTGCAACTAACACTCTGTTGAGAAAGTCCTTTCCTATGCCTACGACTTTAAGAATTTTGCATATTTTGTCTTCCAGCAGGTTAGGTGCTTCTGTTCTTATATTCAGTTCTTTGATCCATTCTGATTTTTGTTTAGTACATGGTGAGAGAAATGAGTCTAGATTCAGTCTTCTGCATATGGGTAGCCAGTTTCTCTAACACCACTTATTAAAGAGGCTGTCTTTCCTCCAGTGTATGTTTTTGGTCTCTTGGTTAAATATCAAATAGTTGAATATACTTGGGGTTGTTCCTGCATTCTCTATTCCATTGCATTCATTCTCATGTTTGTTTCTGTGCCAGTATAATACTGTTTTTATCACAATAGTTCTTTTTTTCTTTTTTTTCTTTTTTGTTTGTTTGTTTAAGTTTGGGATTGTGATGCTTACTGTTTTACTCTTTTTACCCAGGATTACTTGTGCTTTTCTGGGTCTCTTCTGGCTTCCTATGAATTTTAGGAATTTTTTTCTCCAGTTCTGTCAAAAATTTTGACTGGAATTGCATCAAATCTGTATATCAATTTTGGAAGAATGGTCATTTTGACTGTATTGGTTCTAGCTATGCAGTATGTATGTATTGACCTTTCTTGCCTTTTTTTGGTCAGTTTTGGGTTGTAGTCCACGTTGTCTGAATGTAGTCTACATTGTCTGAATGTTTTTTAGTCAGTTTTGGCTTGTAGTCTACGTTGTCTGAATGTCAGTTTTGGCTTGTAGTCCACTTTGTCTGAATGTAGCATGGCTACACCTGCTTTTATTCAGGTTGCTCTTACATGGAATATTGTTTTCTGACCTTTGATTTTTAATCTATGAATTGTGGTAAATTGTATTTCTTGTAAACAACATACCATTGGATTTTGTTTCTTACACCATTCTGCCAGTCTGTGTCTTTCGATTGAGGAATAGAGATCATTCACATTGCGGGTTACTGCTGGTAGGTTTTGACTCATTCCTGTCCCGCCTTTTTCCTGGTGCTGGCTCCCTGTCTTTCCCTTTTACTTTACTGTTCACCCTACCTGACATATTCATTCTGACACTGCTTTTGTCATTGTTAGATTCATTGTCTATTTCTGGAGTGTCCTTGAAAAATTTTTGGAGTGCTGGTTTGGCAGTCCTGAATTTCTTTGAATGCTCTTTGTCCTGAAAGTATCTTCTTTCTCCATCAACTTTGAAAGATATTTTTGCATAGCCCTATTGTGCAGCCCTTCCGTTTCTTCTCAAATCCAGTTTTGGCCCACTTCTAGGACTTGGCACATGATAAGACCACTCATTTTAGTAGTTTGTTGTGATTTTTATCTTGCAGATTTTTATTCTTTCAAGTGACAAGCTAACTTTCTCTTCTACCTGAGACTTGACAATGTCCACAGTTAAATTTTTTATTATCATTTGTATCCTAATATAGCCTTTGTGTTTCTTGCAAGTCACAGCTTTACCTAATATTTTATAATTACTTTTAGTGTCTTCTCCTAAAATATTACTGAAAAACTTAAAATATGTATTAAGAAAGATATTAGAAAATAAGATCCAGTAATTATATAAAATATTTTAATGAAAAGTATGAACTGATTTATTTTCTTTCCATAATTTTTGTAGGAAACTTAATTTCTCATTAATAAAAACATAAAATATAATTTAAATTATAAAAGATAAAATAATAGTAAATATAAATATCTATATCTATCTTTCCCTTTTTATTATTTTATTGGTTTCTTCATCTCTGGCCAGAATTTTTTATCAGTCACACAAATCTACAATACATTTATCAATCACATACATCAACTAAGACAATTTTATACTCTTATTATACACTGGTGATTTCATAGCAGCCAAAGGGGTAAATATTTTAATTAACTTGTGAGTACTCTGTTGGATTTATTACAGCACAGTAGTAAAATTTTATGTTTTCTCCACAAACAGTAGTGACCTTTCCATAATTTCCTTTTGGAAAAAAATGTAGGGAAAATATATATATAAAAGATCATTGTCACATGTTGACATTTGCTGAAGAGATCACTACTACCTGAATTATAAACTTGTGAATGTATATATTGATAGGAACTATTAATTATAGGGGTAAAATAATTTAGCTTCATTTATGAAAGCAGTTAGATTTTTATGACAACAGCAAAAGATTATTAAATATATACAATATGAGAATTCTCAAATTTATTATTATTTAAAATTGTTTTCAAGATATTAAAATAATACTTTCATCAATTTCCTATACATTTGCTTATGAGATATTTGAGTGAAACAGCATCAGTTTTACACCCAGTAGTAAGTGCTTATAGGTATATTTTAATTGATTTGTATTGAATTAACCAAAGCACATGCATTTGAGCTTGATGTCCCTAATTTTTCTTTGCTTCTTATTTTTACACGTAGTCTTTCACAAAGATAGAAGTTACCACACAGAAAAAACAGACCATAGTACTTTTATGTACCTGTTTGACACCCTGACCCTGGTTTCAGCATCTTACCCCTTGATCCTTGGCTCCTAAGGCTATGAATATACACTCTTAGGACCATCTTTATGTTTCTTTATGAAGCTTTCCCAAGCACTTACTCTCCCTACTTTTGCTTTGTAATTTCTCTTGAACATCAGTTGATAAATGGTTGGCCATCTATTTCAGCTGTATAGGATAAACACCAGGTAGCTTGTTATTTTCTGAGAGAACCAGGATAAGATTCCAAAAAAGGAACAAAACTAATATATAACATATTATCATCATGTTTCCAAGGGATATTAGGAAAGATTTTGTAAAGTATCTGTGTTTCATTTTAAAGAAGAATTTCATAGATAGCTCATGTTAAGTGTCATGTTACGAGCTGATAGTAACAGCTCCTCTTTTTTTAGAGAAACGGAAGGTATCCCTAATGTATAGGTGGAAGGGAAAAGATTCCTCCCAGGAATTCTTGTTAACATCTATCTCTCTCCCCATTTCTATTATTTCTATCATGAAAGCAACTTGAACCCTGAGGTATTTCTTCCTCACCCCCTGGCTACTTTTATTTCACAATGTATTGATATATATAAGCTCCAGAAAAATTCTTCAATACCTGATGATATTGTGGTATGAATGAGTTCAGTCATTTTCATATAGTGCAAAGTATGGACAATAATAATTCTATGTGTTATAAATCTCCTACATCTTTAATAAAGAAAGATAATAAGACTGGCCAATTGCAGGATAGTTTCAGTTGTGGACATTTTATTCATGTAAAGAGTGATCGAGATAAGCATAACATTGAAAGCCGAAGTGGTAGATAAAATAAAACTGAGAAAATGTGATGTCTAAAATATGTGTATTCCTATTTATTTCAAATGTCTTTTCAGTCAATGTGACTGAGGTTTAGATCATTATATAATTTATCTCAGTAGCTAATTAAGTGGTAAGAGTCAAGATATTTCTGGCAAAATAAGAGTAATTATAAGGAACAACATAGAAGTCATAATAATACTCCGTTTTTTACCTTAAGAGACAGATGCCTCTGAGGAATTTCAATTTAAAACAAAAGCTAATAGCTCTCCAGTGTACTGCTAGAAATAAACTATCTTATTTTTTCTCTGACAGGGTGTGGAATGAAGTAATAATCAGGGATGTATCTCATGTACATAATGTTAAAAGGCAACAGAGAATAAGAGACCAAACTTCTTGTTATTAAATACATAGAACTTTTAATAAAATCATTAGAACTCAAGAAATTTCATCAAATCATAATTTAATGAAATATAATTTAAGGAATTGAGTGATTTAAGTAACAGAACTGAAGTTTACATTTCTCTACAAATTACCATACATAATGTTTCTACACTTTTATTATAAAGTTTACTGATAAAAACTAGTATCAAAAACTTAGGATTTTATAATTTTCCTCTTCATGGTGTATTAGATTGTGCCTGTTTTTCTCTCCTGGTGCTCCTTCCATAGTGTGGTACTTTCTGCTCCATGAGGACAAGGAGACACCACACAAAGTCATATTATATGTACAGTGATGAGAATTTCCTCAAAATTGAACAGTAAGATGGATAAAATGTGTCTAATTCCTACTTTTTCAAAACTTTTTGTCACTTTCTGACATTCTCAAGTACCTTGTAATCTCAGGATTCCCCTTCTAAAAACCCTAATCCAGAGTTCTGAATGGGTCCTGGTGGCTTCAGATGAATGGAGCCAGGACAGAGTCCCACCACTGCATCTCGGATTTTAGTACCAGTCAAGGGCTCCCCAAGAAAACACGGTGTCTGTAAAAGTACTTGAAAAGAAGTTGAAGGGAAAAATGTGTCAGATGGCTAATTATCTGAAAAAAGACTTGACATTTGACAGAAAACTAATAGCACAAATGAATGATGCACCAAGACTAGAAACTAAGAATTGTCAAGTTCACATAAATGGAGTATGCATTAGAAATTGATGAACATGCAACTCCAGAAATATTCAGGCAATTGCCTTTGGAAATATTTTGAGGAATACTTTGAAGGTTGAAATGTTTGGGATTTTTAAAAAATTAGCATTATTTTAATTGTATATATATGAGGACAGTGTGATAATTCAATGCATATAAAAATGTCTATTATCAAATAAAGTATGTAACATTCCCTTAGACTTTAAAAAACATTGATTAGCACATAATTAAATACATTTATGATGTACAATAAAGTCATTAAATTTATGCATGCATCGAGGTTCACATTTGAGGTTTGCCGCCTGTGTGTGATGATTCTGAAACTGGCAGAGGGTGGTGTGGGAAAGGCAATTGTTTCACAACTTCTACTGAAATGCGCTGTTTGACATGATGTTCTTCAGTGATACAGTTTTGAAATTCTCTCCTTGTGTTTCTTGGTCCCTACTTTCATTTTATATGATGTTTAGAGTTTAGTTTAGAACTGATGAGTCGAATTGATATTCTGCCTTAAAATTTTATGATTCACTGTAAAATTCAATGCTATTAATGTAATGACATTAAAAACCTAATTTCAAGTATTACTGAAAAGCTAGTAAATTATCTATGCTTCACCAGTATGTTTTTATCAATTACAAAAGGAGAATATGTATACCTCTTATTTATAAGAAATAAGAGGAATTATTGTTTTAATTTTAATATATATTTGTATCAACAATGTTTTATGTACCTATGTAAAAAAGACACATGATACAACTATAGTGAAATGCAGATATTTATATGCCTTTCATATATGTGCATAGATGCCCATATCTATTAATTATTATTTAAAATGAGACAAAATATTGAAAATTACAGTTTTAAATAGCCCAAAAACATTCCAGGATAACTTATTTTACTATTTTCATTTGTTCAATTTGGGAATGTATTTTTACTTATGTTGCTGTCTTAGAAAAATCTATAATTTTCAAATAGCAAAATTTTTATTTAATGAATAATAAAAATCTTCCCCAATTAATTATCTCACAAGTAATCGGATTTCTCCATTGCTGTTTCCTAAGTATGCACATTCTATCTAATTGACCCTGATTGACTGTGAATGGAATTCGTGAATAGAGTGTGATTATGTTACCCTATGTTATGGCAGTGGGGATTTGAAAAATGTGAATAAGGTCCTTCAGTGTTTGGTTTTTTCTCTTTTACAAAATAGTGGTTAACTTGGATGGGCCTGACCTCAATAAGTCAGATGAGTTCTTGAAAGAAGTGAGAGAGGGCTGGGGATTTAGCTCAGTAGTAGAGTGCTTGCCTAGCAGGCACATGTCCCTGAGTTCAAGCCCCAGGACCCAACTCACACACACACACACACAAAAAGTGAGAGAGATTTTGAATACAGAGAGATTCTCTTAATGTGGAGAAAGTAGTGTGGCCAAGACTGCCAGGCACATATAACATCTGAGAGACAGAAGTGACATCCAGAAAGGAGAAAGAGTCCTCAATTACAGTTGCAAGCAAATCAATCAGAGAACTTGACAGAGGACTGTGATCCTCAGGTAAGATCTCCACCCAAGTTTACTCCTTGAATTCACACTTATGCTATGAGCAGAGAACCTACAAGCTATGTTAGGTCCTACTCCTGATTTTGAGCACCTGAGAGATAAAGAAGCTTTGGATTAAGCTGCTATTTACTAATTATTTATTATTCAAGACTTAAACACTGATAGAGTTGCGATAGGCAGACTTTTAAGATTGTCATAATCCTACTCCCTGATCTATACTGTTGGCATCCTTAAAAGAGGAGTGTCTCCTTCCTGAGAAGACATTTTCCTCTTTTAAGCTGCCCTGTTCTCTGTTCTAAGGGGCCTGTGCAAAAGTCCTGTGGCAGCTCTGGTGACAGAGTGCTTTTGGGAGCCAGCAAGGAAAAACTGTCTGCCTGCAATAATATAAATCAAGGAATTGCCAACATCCCTGTGACTTTAGAAAACAGCCCTGAGCTACAAAAATATGCGCACACACATACACATGCGTGCACATGTGCACACACACATATATCTCAGCAAACACCTTGTTTGCAGCCTGTGGGACCCTGAGAAGAGAACTCAGTTAAGCTTTGTCTAACCTGCTGTTTGTAGTCATTTTTACTCAGAAATAAAAAATGTTTATGTTGAGATTAAAATAGAAAATATGAGAAAATTTGAATAAAAATACAATCATTTAGATTAAAGTATATCAATTTTTTCTGTGCAGCTGAAATTCCCCAGCTATATTTTCCATACTGCTTCTGACTTATTTATATAAGCAGAAAACGAATTACAACAATTAGAGAACACAGAATAATGATTTTGTTTACAAAACGCTGTGCAAGCATAGTATTTCCTGGATATACAATCCAAACTTTCCCGAATAATTAGTATTCTAATTCTCATTCTAAATATCTTTTTGGATAAAGATGGTAACCATGTCCTGTAAGATTACAGAATTTAATATTTAATGCTTAGGTCATTTCAAAGACGGCTTCTGGGGCTCTGAATCCAAGAGCTCTTAAGATGAGCAGTTTTCCACAAGGCGCCATAGTCATGCAATCATGCGGTGTTTTCCTGAGCAGATATAGAATGTAGCCACTCACAGTCATGACATAAGTCAAGACTGGTAATAGCGGAAAGTAAATAAATATCTCAATGTTTAAGAGAAATAGTTAATGTTACCTTTTTTTCTTCTTCTACTGTTAATTTTTCTAGATGATAAACTTATCAGAAACTAGAAAATATGTATGGTTTTATCATTTTGAAATTGAGGTATATCTGTAAAACTATGTTTAAGTTATTCAGCAGTGAAGTAAATGATGCTGTATTCACAGTATCAAGAGTTTCCAGGCTGCCTTTCTGATCGGCATGATGCAGGTTATGACTCTGCAAGCTCCATGTCTGGGAGGATTTTGATTCATTCTGAAGAAAATCACCAAACAATGATTCATGAATAATCATCTCATCAAATATGTATTTTGCAAACATATGTATTTTAATCTTCAATTAACCAGTGGAGCTAAGGGTATATTATTATTTATAAATTATATGTAATTGATCAACTGGAATAGTCAATCACTTGCCAAAAAAATATATGTAGTTGAGAAGGCACCAAAAACACATCCATTAGTGAACACAGTTGCCTACATACTTATTCAATTATCGTGGTCTTCATCAAACTGTCTCTGATTAATCTAGCACCCATTATAATTTACAGGTGCATTACTCCTTCTTTATATAGTACTTACCACTTCACTTCTACCCCATTTATTTATGCTTACATATCTATATCTATATATTTACATATTGATATAGAATCATGGATTTTTGTTTAAAGATATATGTGGTATAAACAATTGTTTTCTACAACACCTAAAATGACAGTCAGATCTCTTGCTCCTGTCCCCAGGAGCAATTCATTTTCACAGTCCTGGTTCCAGTCCGGCACTGTGAATTTCACTCACTGTCAGGTCTCTTTATCCTCTTCTAACATGTAGCAGTGTCTTACGCTATTTGTTTGCGTGCTTTCTAACTGATATTGTAGCAGGGTCCTAAGCCAGTTATTTTGCTAAATATTTTTTGGTTTGCCCAGCAGTTCTCATTAATTAGATTCAAATAATATAATTTTCAAACATCAGTGATCTGATTTATCTTTTACACACTATCTTATTAAGAAGTCAGTGATGTTGTTGTCCTGAGAGAAGTGATATTAGTTTTGATGACTTTTATGGTAATGACTACCTGCTTTCTACACTGAAAATTTCCTGTTTTCCAATTTATATTAATAAATAATTAGTTGGGAGATATTTTGTATGAATGTAATAGTTTTATTTTTCTTTATCTTTCCAACTTTAACTCACAGGCTTACCATCCATTATGCTTTCTAAGTACATTATTCCTTATTTCTTTTCTATTTACAACTTAGAATTTTGCTTTTATCTCATTTGTTTTTTCATTAGTCAGTATGTGTGTATAAGTCTCTGTGTGTAGAAAGATGGGTTCTTATTTTATTCAACAGTTTGAAATCTATGACTATAATTCTTTACTCTTCATACACCAGGTGTCACAGACTTACTAAACGAAAGCCACTGTGGATACTATCTGCATCTTTTTGTATGTCTTTGTGACATTTTAGCCCTTTCTTTCTGTTCCAAAACAACATTTAAGGTTTGATTGTGTACTTTCCCCCATCCTGGAAATGGGCCACTCAGGAATCTTTGTTTCTTCTTTAATGCAAAGAAGTTGCATAAGCAAGAAAATATTTGAATCACATCACATCATCTTCTAGACATTGGAGTTTGAGGTAGCAGTACTAAAATTTCTGAGTGATAAGTACTCTGTAGCCTGAGTCAGAGAACTTCTATATACACTTAACCCACCTCAATGTCTATACTATAGAGGAAATCATTGGCTTATTGTTTTCTTTTTTCTATTTCTTTTTCATCAGTTATAATTTTGCCTCCTATAGTGTACTGGATGCATGGAATCAGAAACACATATTCTTTATATTGTAAGCTTCTTTTTCTCAGTATATTATCTATGAAATTCATCTATGCCTGTAACAATAGTTGCATTTTTTTGATGAAAAGTATGAATATATCACAATTTGATTGTCCATTTTCCTAATTGGAGCATAATCTGGGTTGTTTATACACATGGTTATTATTAATAAAACTTGTATGATGATTTTATGGAAGTATTATTGAAAATAGTTTGATTTATATTAGGTAGATACATTGGAGCAGAATTGATTGGTCAAGGAGAGGAATAAGTTTAATTTTCAATACAGTAGTTCTGTTTTTGAAGGTGTTTATAGCATTTTTTATTCACACAGAAGTCTTTGAAAGCTCTATTTTTTCTTACTGTTTGCCACACTTTGGTGGTAGCAGTATTAAGGTTACTGTTCTAATGGGTTTGCAGTGATATTTCATTCTGATTTTAAAATATATTTTACTGATTAGTAATATCATCATGCCACTTTTCTTAGGCTTTCTGGACATTTGTATGTTTTTGTGATGTCTATTTAAATATTGTTCTTATTATTAAAAATTATAGTGGTAGAAGTAACATAACAGATGAATAAGTCTCTTGATAAGAGCAAAACAGAAATAATTATGCAGATAATGAAGGAGATGATGTCCATAATGAAGAAAGTGGATAATGAATCTAGAGTAAATTAAAAAAAAAAAAGATAGAAATATATGGAAACCATGAATGTCCAAGTTATAAAAGAACTGGATTCCATAAAACAAATCCAAACAGATTCTATTGAAATTATACACATCAGAATCAAATAATGTAAGACAGAATATCAGATTTAGAAGACAGGTTTGACATTGGGGATCATCACATTAAAGGCTTCTTAAAAATAGCAAGAGACCACAAAAAGTCAATCCAGCAGCTGCTGTGTGATGCAAAGAATAATATAAGATTAATTGGAAAACCAGAGGATAACATAAAGGACATAAAAATCTTGCTCACATAAGTAACAGCAGAAAACTTTCTAAGCATGGAAAAAGTATTTCATATACAGATAAGTGAGACATATAGAACTCCAAATAGCCATGATCAGAAAAAAAACTACACCACAGCATATAATAGTCAAGATTTCAGAATTCAACACAAGAACAGATAATAGAGGAAAGAAACATATCACCTGTAAAGGAGGACACATCAGAATCATAGCAGACACAACACAAACCCTTACATCAAGGAGAACTTGAAATGACATATTTCAAACCCTAAAAGAAAACAATTTCCACCCCAAGTTGTTGCACACTGTGAAATTATCTTTCAAACTTGAGGGAGAAATAAGATACTTCCATGATAAAGAACACCTGAAGAAATTCATGACCACCAAACAAGTAGCCCAAAAAGATCTGAAGAATATTCTACAAAGAGACAATGAACAACAATTTTAAGAATCCTAATACAAGTGGAATAAATCCACCAGGCAAGGCAAGCAATTAAATAGAAGGGAAAGAAAGGGAACCAACAACAGTAAAATAATGACAAGAATAAGTCCATACCTATCAGGTATAGCTATCAAGCTGAATGGCCTCAAATCACCAATCAAAAGAAACAGATTAGCAGAGTGAATCAAAAAACGAGATCTAAGAATATGCTACATACAAGAAACACATTTAACCCAAGAAGAAATTCACGGAAAGTCAAAGGATGGGGAAAAAAAAAAAAGTATTCTATGCAACAGGAACCTGGAAAAAAGCAGGAGTAGCTCTTCTATTTGCAGACAAAGTGGATTTCAAGCCAAGATTGATCAGAAGAGACGAAGAAGGTCACTATGTACTTGTCAAGGGAACAATCCAAGAGGAAGAGATGACAATTGTAAATATGTGTGCACTAAATACTGGTGCACTCAACTATATAAAACAAATAATAATGAACATGAAAAATCAGATAAGTACTAATACAATTGTACTGGGAGACATCAATACCTACTGTGAGAAACAGACAGATCAAATTGACAATCAACAAAGAAGTATCAGTGCTGAACCAAAGCTTTGAAAAAATGGGCTTAGTAGATGTCTACAGAGTATTACACCCAACAACAGAATACATATTCTTCTCAGCACTATATAGGACTTTCAGCACTATACATGAGACTTTCCAAATAGACCACATACTAGCTCATAGAACATGTTTAAGCATATGCAAAGGAATTTAAATTATCCCATGCATATTATCAGGTTACAATGCAAGGAAATTGGAAATAAATAGCAAAAGAAACCACAGAAACTACATAAACACATAGAAATTAAATAATACCCTCTTGAACAGCCAGTGGGTCACAGACAAAGTTAAAAAAATTAGACTAGTTCTACAATTGAATGATAATACCAATATGACATCAGAATTTATGGAACTCAATGAAATCAGTCCTATGAGGGAAGTTTACAGTGGTGAATTCCCATATCAGAAAAACAGAGCAAGCTCCAGTAGCCTAGTGTTAAAACTCAAGGTTCTAGAAAAAGAAGAACAAATGAAACTGAAAGCTCATGCAAGGAAGGAAATTATAAAAATCAGAGCAGAAATCATTGCACTTGAGACTAACAAAAGAGTACGAAGAATCAATGAATCAAATAATTGGTTCAAAAAATGAACCCTTCTCTACTGTTGGTGGGAGTGTAAATTAGCACAACCACTATGGAAATCAGTATGGAAACTCCTCAAAAAACTAAAAGTAGAGATTCCATATGACCCAGCTCTTCCTCCTCTAGGAATCTTCCTGTAAGATTAAAAAGCATCTTAACACAGCAATATATGCACACCCATGTCTAGAGCAGCACAATTTGTAATCGCTAAATCTTGGGAACAGTCCATATGCCTTATCAGTGGATGAATGGATAAAGCACATGTGGTTTTGGAGTATACTCTACCATAAAGAAGGATAAACTTGAGACATTTTTAGGTAAATAGATGCACCCTGAGACCATAAATTTAAGCAAAATAAATCAGACACACAGATTAAATATCACAGTGTTTCTCTTGTTTGAGAAACCCAAAGGGTAAATAATGAGCAAATGGAGAATATATATGGGGAAGTAGGAAGAACATGTTCAAATGGGAAGGGGAACAAGAGAGGGAGAAGGAGAAAGGAAAGAAGGAAAAAGGCACTAAAAAAGAAAATGGAAGGAAAATATGGAAACAAAGTTTTTGTAAATGGGGAAGGGATGAAAGGTTGAAGGGCAGAGAGGGAAACAAGGGGAAAAAATGAAGAAATAAGATATATTACATACAGGGACAAATTCCCTATGATGAATGTGATCATTATTTATGACAAACATGTACTAATAAAAAAAGGTATCTGCAGTATAGAATGCTTAATTTATCTGTCATCACGTTCTGAATAAGGAAATTAGTCTGATATATTATGCAAGTATATTCTGTCCTATGGAGAATTGTCTATGCATTTTATTAAGGGTTTCTTTAGTTGAGCAAAAATTTAAAATTCTGTTAAAACTTGATTTACATTTTTATGATTACTGCTTTTTGTGTTGTATGTAGGAAATATTTGACTGTATCTATTTTAGTAGATGATACAATCCCAGATTTTCTTTAAAGTTGTGTAGTTTTAATTATAATAAATATCAAATAATAGGAAATAGTCAGTATCATAACAGGGCAAAGTAAAATGCCAGGAAAGAAAAAAAAAATTTGAAATAAATGATAATGCAACTCATAATATGAAGCAATGCTTATATGGGAATTCATATCTATAAATATTTATACATTGCAAGTAGCCATGTATAAATTCAGTCATCCAATAGACCCTCTAAGAAACTAGGAAAAGCAAAGTGAATGAAACACAAATTGAATAAAAGAAAGAATAAAGAGGACAAATGAATAAAATAGAAATCAATAGAGAATATGATAAAAACCTCATTTTTATGACTAGAAATTAATGAAATTGAGATAACATTTGTAAAACTTATGAAAGAAGAGAAAGTACTCAAATTTCCCATAGCAAGAATAAAATATGGATATTGTTGTGATCTTACAGAAAATAAGAGAATATAAAGGAAAACCTAAATGTATTAAATTTAAAAACAGATACAATGTGTTGATATATTATAGGACACAAATGAGCAAAAGGAAATGAAAATCAGAATAGGCCTATATCACAGTTATTGAATTGTCAGGAAAATGTATTACTGTTAAAGAAACTGCAGATCCAAATGACTACATTAAGATATTCTTTCGTTATTTCGCATAGAGACACTAATCTTACACATGCTCCTGAAACAAAGGAAAAAAAGTAAGAGTAGGAAACATTCTTTAACTTGTTTTTAAGCCAGCATAATTCTGACAAGATTATTTACTAACATTCCTTCATAGTTCCAAAATCCTGAACATTTGAAGGAAATCTAGAAATATCTAAAAAAGAGTAAGGTATTCAGATGACTTAGTGAATATTTCAGAAATACTAGTTTCCTTTAATATTCAGAGCGGGAAACATGTACTTTTCTATATTAATCGAAGAGAGGTGTTAAAATATAAAATGTTAAAATATATTTAATAACAAAAACCCAACTCATCCTGTTAAAATCTTTAAAACTCTAAATGATCTAAGAATTGAAAAGTTATCTTTATCTGAAAAATGGCTTCTACAAAAATTTACAACAAATATTGTACTTAGTGGCAAGATATTAAAAGTTTTTCCCTAAGTTCAAGAGTGAATTAAGAATACTATATTTGAATTCCAGGCCAGAGCAGCAAGACCAAAACATAAGCAAATAAAATTGAGGAATAAAATAGTATATCTGCTCCAACAACAAAAGAAAAATTGTTCTCATTTCTTCCTTACATTATTTTTATATAATAAATTCCTGAAGACAGTTTTTAAAATTCTATTAGAATTTTTAAGTGAACATGACAGTATCAGAGGATATTTGATCAAATTATAAGAATCAGCAGTATTTCTATAAAAGAGCAAAACACATTCAATAATGGAATTTTAAATGTATATCCCTTATACTATTGATAAAAAATTTATGTTTTTATATCTATGAACAAATATATCTTAGGAAATATGTCATATTTTAATTAATGTATTGATTATATGTGTGTATATATTTGGTAAAATTCAGACTTAACACTTGAAATTTGTGCATTTGATTCTCTAGAATTTTACTTAATTAAAAAATAAAAATACGTAAAACAAACCAACCCAAGTTATTCAAGATTGGCTTTAGTTCTTTTGATTCACAACCACTATTCTTGTAATTTGGAAGTTTTATAAAAGTAATAATATTTATTCAATCCACAAAATATGTATTTCTTCCATTTAAATGACCTTTGCATTTAAGAGAAAATCATCCATGTATATGGTATAATAGACATATTAGAAAAATGATTCATTGCTTAAATTAAGTTGTCTACAATTTCAATGACACATTTCTTACCATTCAATCATCTATATAAATTTGCATCTCAGAAAATATTGTCTGATTTCTTCTTGATAAGACAACTTTCAGTAAAATGCAGTATTCTTTTTTCAACTCATTGCATTGTTTATATTCAGTAAGTTTCTCAGATATACCTGGCCTTTTCATATGTGTAAGTCAGGAATGATTTTTAAACCAAATACCATTGTGTATTCTATGAAAGTTGTATGCAAATTCTAAGTACTGATTGTCCTCAAATTTTGACATTGTGTTAGCCTAGACTGAAGATATATCCTATTGATTGAAGCAGTTCTGTCATAGTAAGTGAAGGGAATCTTCTTGTGCCTTCAGATTGTGAAGGAACTCCATTTTATCAAATTTATTAAATTTGGGTTAACAAATAGATTTCATATCATCATTTTCAAATGTAAGATTATCATTTTTGAAGCCTATGTGTTATAAAAAAGGGGGGTATATATTTGTAAGGATAATAAAGGCCAGTAGTCATTTTAAACAATATGAAATCTGGATGATACAACTTATTGAAATTTTATGTCTTAGTCATATAAGTCCTGACATGAATCAGTCTTTCTCCAATTTGTAGTTGTACCCAATGCAATACTAAAGTGTCAGTAGAAACAAGAGGATTAAAGGAAGTAGGAGGATGTGGCACATTCATTTGCCTACAGTGGTTACTTTTCTTGTAGCTGAGACAAAATATCCAACCTCCACGAGTTAAAGGAAGACAGGTTTATTTTGGTTCATAATTTGTAGTGATTTCAGTCTATATCGGCTGGCTCCAAGGTAGGGTGGCAGGGCAGAGGGACATGGCATAGGAAAATCAGGCAGGCATGGCATGGCAGGCAGGCAGGAAGCAGAGTGTCTTCCTTCTTTTCTTTTTTATTCCATCCAAACTACAAACTAATTGGTTGCATACCCAGGTGGGTCTTCCCTCTTCTGTTAATCCATTTTCCACACCCAGAACTATGCTAAATCAATCAGTGGACTAATCCAGTGGACTAATCCAGTATCACACATACATGAACCAGTCACTCCCAAAAGCCCCACCTTTCAGGACATGAGGATTCAGGGAGACATCTAGATATAAGCCATAGTACCTATGTAGTCATTAAACAAAATAAGCTCTAATTTACTTACAAATGAGACTGGGCAGATTCAGAGTGCTAGAGCAATATTTTTGAGTACTATCTCTCACAACAAATAACAAACTACCTTTCCCTGCTTAGGCACATACAATAATTTTTCTTATAATATTTACATTTATAAAACAAAACTACT
>PVJO010005054.1:0-102682 GCA_004026905.1 Hystrix cristata | reverse complement strand
AAATATGGAAAATGATGAATGAACCTGATATAAATAGGGGGGAAGGGAGGAGAGGGGAGGGGCGGGGGAGAGGGGGAGAACCAAGATGCACCATGTATAGGTACAGAATAAATGTAATGAATGTGACCAATGTATGTAGAATGTACCAATACATGCTCTTGGTTTAAAATAAAAAATAAAAAAAAAAAAAAAAAAAAAACTTGGGTGTCCAAGGATTAAAATTATTTTAATGTTTATACACATCCCTTCTTAGGTTATTTAAAATTCCCAAGAGTTTCTGCATCAGGCGTTCGTCAATTGTTTCATTCAGAGCATCAGATGCTATTGCTAATGTGATTTATGGATACTTCACTTTGCGTTACCGACTTATGATTTCCACACTCAATTTCACCTACCTTCACGTGTGTAATTTGATCAGACTTGTATATATACCTATATGCATACAGTGTAAGTTGTTTCTAAGAGAAACACCCTCAATGAGGGAGAAAAAGAATTATCTAAATTTACCTGCCAGGCATCACTGGCTTCTTTTTTTACCTGACCGAAACACCTTGTCGTATTGAGGTAGATATTAGCGACGAGTGTATGCCTCTGTGTGTGTGCATGTGCGTGTGTGTGTGTGACTGGCGAGCTGGGGAAATACATAGCAGCAACACCAGTAATGCATATAATAGAGCCTAGTATATTAAAACAGAACATGTTCATTCTTAAAGTCTGAATTTCTCAACCGGGGTGATTTTAGCACTCTAACAGATATTTTTGATCTCCAGAGATATTTTTTGGTTTTCATTTTTGGGGGAAATGGGTAATGCTCACCTCTGTTTGGTACAGGTAGGGAACACTGCTAAATACATTGGGATGGATAGGACATACCCATACCAAAGCTGAATGACTCTCCCCTCAGTGCACCATAGACACACTCACCTTTTAAGTTTAACATTCCTCAAATACATATTGCACATTAACAATATACTGGATTGGGCTGGGGATTTAGCTCAGTGGTTATAGCACTTGCCTAGCAAGCACAGGGCCCTGAGTTCAATCCCTGGCACCCCAAGAAAAAAAAAACAAAAACAAAAACAATATACTGGATATATGCAATGTATGCATTGTTTGTGGCTTCTGCTCTCACAGAACTTATCGTCTTGGATTCAATAATTCAGCACGTTTAAACAGCAACACAGACGGGATGCAGTACTATTTGGAAAAAATGAAGACAGCAATATTCATGAGTCTTAAATAAGATTTAAACTGTAATTTTTTAACTTGTTCTTCACATCAATATTTTATAAAGCTAAACCTCATTACGGTGATGTTGTTTTATTCAAAATAGCGTAATTCAAGGAAAATTATACTCTTTAGCCAACTAAATATAATAGTGTTTGCTAATGAATTGATGCACCACTTCAGTCCGCCTCCTTCTCCAACCCACCTCTGCCCTCATCTCTCAAACCGCTCCATGCCTTTGCCCTCAGAATTTCCTGTCTTTTTATACTTAATGCAGATATAAGCCAATTTTGATATTAGATTGGAAAAACAAACATTTTGAAAATCTGAGCTGTAAGATTTTCTCTGTTTTTCATATTTCTTTTGTTTTATCTTGAAGGAAATTTCTCTTATTTTATCTCTAGGAAAATAGTCTGCTTCTCTTTGTCTCTTTCTCTCTGACTCTCAAAAGCTCTTATAAGGTCATTAACGTCTGTTTACATAGACAATAAATACAAGGCATCTGCAGGGATGAAGATACACTGATACATTTTCACACGTTACGACTTTTCTCCAAGTATTTGATCTTCATAATGTGCACTTTTTGCTATGATCCAATTAATCTTAAACATGATACCAGGCATGAAGACTGTTTGGTTTTAATTTACCAGGTTATAACTAGTGATACTTTCTCCTTGGGTATTGCTCTCCATCCATAAATTATTTGGTAGCAATTATCTCTTACAATGTATCCAAATGCTTTTCACTTGCTTTTTGAAGTGCAAGTAAGCCTTCAGTTAAACTATTCTTAAGAACTTACTCTACTGTTCTTTTTGTTCCTTTTTCTAACAGGCAGATGCACAGATGATGTTTTTGACTTGCACTCTGTGTAATTTGAGGAGTCCTGGAAGCTACCCTGACCAAAAGTAACTCCATCTGTATACAATTTCCTAATAACTCATTCCTGTGCAAATTGAAAAATGGATTGAAATCCCAAAAGTCTCTGATAACATCACATTTTTCAGGTAAGCTCTTAAAAATCAGAATTTAAGCGAATCAAATCTGGGAGAAGTTGAAAACCTAGTTAGGTCCTATAAATTTTGGATGCGTGGCCCACAGATGTTACTGCTTATATAAAAAGATAAATATACAAGAGTCAATGGACCGACAAAAGAAAAATGAATGGAAGTCTTAGCCGGGAATCTTGTCTTTGAATCTTCAATGTCTCTTATAAACTGCATTTCCCTGTCTATCTCACTATACTAATGATGAGGTTCCTCCTACTGAAGGATGGTTCTACTGATGAAAAATGATGGTAATGACTATTCTCTAATATTTCTGAGCTTTTAACTTTTACTATCTCATTTAACCCCCAGAAATGACTAATGTGTACAACAAATTAAGTTACAAAGAGATTAAGTAATTTGCCTCCAGTTCTTACAGACATTGAGAAGTTTGTGCCCACATTTATTATTCCTCAGTGGACAATAGATAGTAAAGTAACAGAAGCTGTGATTACAGACAGAACACACTATACATATTTAAATCATGTGTTCAACATCATCACGGGCAGATCATGAAATGGACAAATGAAAGGAAATCAGTATGTCACATGTGTTTGCAATCCCATGTTCATCACAGTACAATTCAGGGTAGTCAAAATATGGAATCATCTTAGTGTCCACCAATGAATGGCTGAATGGATAAATAATAAACTGATATATATGTATAGATGTATGCATGTACATACACAAATATATATTCACCCGTAATAAATGAAACACTGTCATTTGCAGTGACATACTGAAAAGACAAATACTGAACGCTCTCACTCCTATGAGTAAAGTGAAAAAGTTGTTCTCAGAAACAGAGAGAAGGGTGCTTACCAAGGGGCAGAAAGGTGCAGGAGGTAGGAATAAGGAGAGTTTGGTTGATGGGTACCAAATTATAATTAGATAGGAGGAATAATTTCCAGTGTCCGATTGCCCTGTAGGGTGATTATAGTTAAATAGTATATTTCACAATATCTGGAAGAAAGGATAAGTGGGAAATATGATAAGTATTTCAGGTGATAGATATGCTAATAGGTATGCTGACTTGATTATGACATATTGCATACATGTATCAAAATATCATGCACTTATATAATGAACAATTTTTATGTATCAATTTAAAAATTCACTCAACATATATATTCTCAGGAAATTTAAAATCAGTAAAAAGGAAAAAAATGAAAGAGAAACTATAATTTAGGCTGAAATCAATATAATCTCTTTTGTTCTTGTACATTATGGCCAAACGCTAGAAAATTCTAACAAAGGCTTCGCTACCCACTGCAACTACCACTAACCAAAGAACTCACGGACAGCCAAGCCTGTGTTAGGATGGGCGACTAAAGGGAATACTGTTTCAGTTCATTGCTATGCATGGGACCTAGGAATTAGTTCCTAAACCAAATTTGCTTTCCTTAATTATCTGAATCAATTGTTTGAATGGCTCCATATCTACAAAGTAACAGCACAACTTCACAGTTAATTTTAATTAGCTAGCCGTAAAAGTAGCTGGATGGCAATCAAGCAGATGGAAAATTTATAATATTGAACCCACACTGCCCCGAATGCTGAAGGCCATCAAGCAAAGAAGTCTGTTCTTGTCTCCTTTCCATTCCTGAAAATAAAAGCAAAAAAAAAAAAAAAAATTCTCTATGAAATGTTTAGCAGACCGTTTTGATCTACTCTTATTTTAAATAGTGCATGAATAATGAGGCCTAAGGAAGTTTGCAGTGGCATATTCAATACCTGTTCACAAGCTTGGCAAAATAACAGACCCTAAGTAATTACTGAATTGTAGGTTTTTAAGTAGATAATGAGCCTTGGAATATCTCCGTAAATAGTGTAATTGAAAAAAAAAATGACAAACTAAACAAAGTCATAAAAGGCATCATTGCATGATATGAGGAAAGTCTGCCATGTGGTATCTGGACAAGTCTTACTAGATGTTGCTCATTATGTTGAAAAAGTGGTGAAGAACCAGATAGTAGTCCTCACTTCTGTATTTTCATTTCTTTTTAATTTTATCACTCAGATTTGTCTTATAGGAAAGAATTCAATTAACCGGTATCACACTAATAACATAAATACTTAATATATAGTAAAAGATCAATGAATAATATTGGACTTGTCAAACTTAAATAAGGGTGAAATAAATTATAAATATTTTAGTTTTACAGGCCAAATGATCTATGTTGTGACACTATAGTTCTATACTGGTAGTAGGAAAGTAGCCATGAAAATACATAAGCCAATGAGCCATGTTACGCTCCAGTGAAACTTTATGGACACAAAATTAAATTTTACTTGATTTTCATATGTCAAAAGATATAATTCTTTTCTCCCAAACATTTAAAGGAGTGATAATGATTCTTTGGTCATGGATTATAAAAAAAAGAAAGAAAGAAAGAGAAAATGGATGGACCTTACCTTTCAAAACTCTGCTCCAATAAAATGTCACACTAAGACATTTTAGAATTTAAAGATATCACAAAAAGAGCCAATAATTAATACACAGACATGTGGTATTAGATTTAATTACAAAGAGCTGTTCTGTTGCTTTAAGTGTCTGAAGTTCCAGAAAATAAAAGCATTTTCTGTGTGGAATTCTGCATCAAATAAAATTATAAACTCCTCATAAGGACCTTGTCAGAATCACAGGGGCTGGCTCATTAAACTTACTTATAAATTTTTTAAACATGTTACTTAACAAAGTACTCTAGGAAAAAGAAAGCGTATCTAAAATAGAGAAAATGGAGGTACAGGAAATGAGTAATTCACCCTAGGATAGAAATGAAAACAAAACCATGCATGTGTTCTGGAACATTCCTCAAAGGCACACTGTACTGTGTAGAGCAAAAAGACATAGACCTAAGGCAGAGAGAGAAGGGTCAGAGCTATAGTGGCCTTGATACATTTGAGGAAACTAAAGGACAGAAAAAAATAAGCAGAAAAGACGAGCTAGTCAAGAATAAAAGAAAGACAATTACAATCTGAGATGCCGCGATGAGAGGAATCCACAGATGAAAGCAAATGTAATCATCAGTGATGGATATTTACATAGGAAGGTGTGTATTTTGATTTCAAAATTAGTCATAGTTACAGAAGAGCATGACAAATGTTATCAACCTTGCAAACACAAGACTAAAATACAGAGGACAAAATTTTGAAGGTGGAGATTGCTAAGGGATGGGGAAGGGAGCTTAAATGGAAGTTTAAGAGCTGCTCCTAACCTAATTTTTCAAAGGGGAAAATAAAGAAAAAATGTCTACAGTTTTTTGAGGAGGAGATAAAGACGCTGTTTTTTCATTTTAATTTTAAAATATCACCATAACTTTTACAAAGAAAATATTCAGAATGTATCCAGGAAAGAATAAAGTGGGGGCAGAGAAAAATGCATTGAACTCCATCTAATTCAGTAGTATCTCCTAAAATTCCTTAACTCTGCAGTAATGTTTCAAGAATAGTACTTAGTGATACAGTGGTGACTGTGTGAAGAAATACTTGTCTCCTGGGAAGAAATAATGTTTCCTGGGAATGGGGACTAGAACCAATGACAGTGGGGAGGAAGCTCCCATTGTCTTACTCTATTTGACAATTTCAAAATAACACAAAAATATTAAATATTTTGAATAACAAGGGAAAATGTTAAATCATGGAACCAGAACAAAGAGTTTGGTGAGTCACATATTTAGCAGCATCGGCCTCGTGTGTTCGTCCAGCTGTTGTCACATTTCCCTTTGCGGCCTCTTCTTCCTGTTGTGCCTGCTCATTTGCCTACTTGAGTTTCTTGAGCTTATTGGCCTTCTCTTGCCCTCAGACCCTTTCCATACCCTCAGCCTGCGCCCTCAACTCGGATGCTGTTCACCCAGTTATTTGAGGCACTCCCTCTATTACCTGCTTTAGACCTTTTACAACTCCCATTGCAGCAAGCACTTCACCAATCAAGATGAAATCAATTCTTCCTCCAAACTATGTATTACTTTTCTCTGTTTTACTTTTCTCCATAGTTTTCACCACCGCCTAGCATATTGTACATTCTACAAGCGTTTTGCTTACTGTCCTACTGCCATATTCACAAGGTAAGCTTCCCAAAGGCAGAAACTGTGGCCCATTATGTTCCTTGCTATAATTCTAACATCTTGAATGGTGAGCAGCATAAAGTTAATGTGATGTACCTTTGCGGAATGAATGACTTCCAAATATTCTTGCTAAAGAGACAGAATTACTGGTAGATAACAGGCAAACACCCCTGACATTTATCAGTATTTACAGGCAGTCTCACAATATTTGTCATTATTTTGTTTTTATGGCCAGTTTAGCCCACATTCTTTATTTCTACTGTCACTTACCAGGTACTTATTGTAGTTTCTAGGCATTTATATATTTGTTTCACATGATCCTAACAACTCAGTAAAATAAATACTGTAATACCTATATTAAAGAACAAAATCTCAAACTGAGAAATAATAAGGAAGTTGGCTAGTAGGCACCAGAATTAGTATATTCAGTCAGGTCAGAGTCCAGTTTTGAAAGTCTAGGAAACATTTGTAAATGATTTTGCATTGAGTATTTATCAATTAAATACTTTTCTCCTGCAAATTATAGCAAACTAACCTCAACTTGCTAAAATATTAAAAGTTATTTGAATATTGATCTGTTACCAGATTTCTGGGGTGCTGAGGACTCCTTCTAGAGGTTCTTCCCAGATTCTTGTCCTGAACAAAGAATTGAATGAAAAACATACAGAAAAGTGAAGTTTTATGTTTATGAAAGGTAGGGAAAGGAGTATGCTCTGCAGAGTGAGTGCTAGACAATTAAAGCAGGAAAAGAAGCTCTCTAGGGTGAGACGCTGCCACTGAAAGAGCTCACAGTGGCCATAATAAGGTTAAGGGCAACCTCTTTTGCATCCTATTCCTCAGGCTGACGTCAGATCTAGGCTCATCCTGCCAAAAATCTGCTTGTTGTCATGTCACAAGAATTGAAGACTGTACTTTCCGATTGGTGCCAGACAAGGGGCTGGGTGCGTGAGTGCTGCATCTCCATGACTGACAAGTCATGCACACTTGCCCAGCTGGCTGGCCAGACCTAATCTCCTGCCTCAGATCCATTTATGTAAAAACAATAGGAAGCAAATCCCAAGTAATGGTTCCTTCTGGAGACTGCAGCTGTTTCCCCGCAATTCCTTTAGTTCAGGCCTGCTCACTGCATCTACTTTATGCCTAGGAGCTTTTTTGTGGTAAAAGATGGACATCCTAGTTCCTCAGCTTTGTCTCTTCCTTCTTCAACTTCTGGAACTATTTCTCCTTTATTATTAAATTAAATTTTGGGTGTATCCTCTGATTGAAATGCTTGGGACTAATCAGAATTGATTGAGTGAAAACAATCAAGACTTATCTATCAAACTGGAGATGGTATTTTCTCAGCCAGAGAGAGGGAACCTGCAGACCATGGTGTACGGCCAACCACAGATTTCAGAAGAAGTATGACTTGTTCCCAGAATTTTTTACATTTTATAAAACCTTCCCTGGGAACCCTATGTATAATGACAATCTGATATATACAACAGAAGGGATAACCAAAATTAGTTCATTATATTTAAACTCTAAATAAAAGCCAATGGGAATAGAAGGAAAGAGATATACAAGAATGTAAAAACAACAACAAAAAAAAAAAAGAAGAAGAAAATAAATGGAAGAAGAAAGTGTAGGGACAGGGGTCCCCACAGGTAGGGAAAAGAGGGGGTGAAAGGCCTCGTTAGATGTTATTTAAAATTAATAGATAATTTTGACCTCTATAACCAGACTCTAAAAGGCCCCAGGTAATCTGATTAACATAAAGAAAACAAACTCTCCCTTTCGATTCTTACATCTTCATTACCTGGCCCTAAGCCACCCACCCATAATCTTGCTCTCTGCCAAAACACAAAGGTCACAGGCCTGAGGGAAATGGAGGCAGAGGTGATAGACAAGCCCAAGAGCCAATCAGATTCCAAGGGCTGACCCAAGAAAAGAACCTCAATAAAACCGGGCTACCAGGAAGGGCCCAGGAGGATTACATTTTCGGATGCTCTCTACTGGTCAAGTAGCTGTCTGTCATCTCCCTTTCCCCCTTTTTCGCCACTTTTAAATAAATCGTCTTCTAAATAAATTGTTTTCTCTTAATTTAAATTCGGTTTCTTTAATTCTTTACTGTAGCTGGGTTTACAGTCGTCGGGAAGTATGTTTTCTAGTGGGGCAGCAGCTCACAGTCCACCCCTGGACATAACAAAGGAAAGAGGAGTAGCTAGCTTTTAAATAGGAAAGAAGCAATCCTCTTCAGAAAAATGGGAAATATTCAAGACAAATCTTGCTTTGATTATAGTTTTATTGAAATAACTACTGAAATGTGACTTTATACTTTATTTGGAGGTGAAACCAGATGTAAAATGAGCATTCTTTTCCAGTAAAAATGTGTAGCTGTGTAGGACAGCCGCAGTGAGACTACGAAAGTGCTGGCAGCCACAATCAGAACAGTGTCTGCTCAGCGCGGCATTTCCGTTTACTCAAACAAATAACCCATGCCTCAGAAACAGATTGTTTTTCTAAATAAATTTAGCAGGACCGAAGCTAGTTGGCAGCCCTAGAGACAGAATCCCTCCATCAGTTTACGGAACAGGTATCTCGTATGTGTTATTCTGACTGTAATACTATCTCAAGCAGCGGATGCAACAGCGAGCTTCGCAATTTACATGGAGTGACAGAAAGTATTTTTCTTTGTCTGGCTGTTTATACTTTGAAAGATGCACACGTGCTTGCCCTTTCACAACCCGACGGAGTAAGTGACAAAACTACTGGGTATGTGTATGTGTATGTGTATGTGCACATATATGCACATGCACAGTGTTTATGCGATGGTGGTTACAATATTTTGTATTTTGAGTCATTGTTTTAAAAGTACGGACATTAAAAATTCTGGCTTCTTATTTTGCTGGAAGTCTAGTAATTAGAATATATGGGAGCGGTGGCCCAGTATGTGCTAATGACACCAGGTAGAAGCTGTCCTGGTTGTCCGTCAGGTAAGTATCTTCTCTCCCCTGGCCAGTTAATCTATGTATGAAATTACAACTGATGCTGTTCCCTACATAGCCAATATGACCCCTCTCAGAGAGAAACAGCATCAGAAGCCCATTACACTTGACATTTTATTCAAACTAGTGTCCTGGGGCAGAGAGACTCCAGTATGAACCGACTCAACTCCAACTCAGACTTGACTGTGGTGGTTAAAGAGAAAATAGTGACTGAACAAATAGGTCCAAGAGGAATTGAAGATGTTGGAACAAAGTGGTGCTAGGAGGATCATGGAAGAACCAAAAGGTGTTTCTGGGGACATGGAAAAGGACAGAAGGGAGTAAGTGGAAAATTACTGCAAAGAACTAGGCCGTGTGGTTTTGGACACCCATAACATATCGAGTGGTACATTTTGGAGTTTAGTAGTATTGCAATTTGTTAAGCAAAGACTTCGCTGGGCACATGGTCACCTTTAGTGGCATGACCTAAAGAAACCGGAAGCCAGGTTGAAGTTGTTAAATGTTTTCACAGTGTTCAGGCAAGTCCTTTTTTCTGCATGACAGTTCAGAGTTTGTGCACAAAAATTTCTGCTATAAAATTAAGCTCCGAAGGAACTGTGCAACACAGAAGCAAACAGAGAAAGTGAAGTGGAAAAGGAGCAGCAGGGACCCACAGCCTGGGTTACCAGTCTTCAGTATGAAATGCTTTTCAAACTGAATGCACATTTTCACAGGAGGGATGAGGATGCTACTATGTGCTTGAATCCCCAGAAAAACAAGGCTTATTGTCTTGGAGTAGTTATTTTATTGAACGAAGAAGTCATTTTGAGCACATTTTAGGTACCTCTCCACTCTGTGGCAACACAGGGCTTATCTGTCTTGCTCACTGTCACTATTCTAGAATCTACTATCTCAAGCTTTCATTATTTCTGTTTCCCTTCCTCTTTCTCCTCCTCCTACTTCCGTCTCCTTCTTTCTCTCCTTTTTAATTCTTTGACTCCTACAATAATTTATATAATAAGATGTTCAGGAAATTGACAGTAAAGAGTAAAGATTTCTGTCTATACTTCTGCAATACTAAAAATATTAATGTTTTCAAATTCTTATAATTAAGAAAGAGCAAGCGAGGGCTTTAAAATTTAAAATAATTCAAAAGATTGTAATTGCTCTGTCCATTTTGAGAATTCAAGTTTGGGTTGAATATTATGATTTCTCTCCTTTCTTTTGAAAAAGTATTCATGATTTAGTTTTAATGCACAGAAATTCAGTAATTAAAAGTAGAACATTGAACTTTGTTAACAAACAAAAGTCAAAGTGTTAAGTAGTCATTTGAGAACATTAAAAAATGTTTGGTTTAAATCCCTTTCTAAGATGTTTAGTGTAAGATTGATAATTTATTCAGATCTTTCTGGTCTCCTAAATTTAGCTTGAAAACATGCCAAAAAGGATGTAATGTTTCCCCTTAACTTTCTGCTCCCATTTGGAATGCAAATTATTTCAGACCTACATCTTGCATAATGTTGTAACTCTTTCCCTCCTGCCTGTTAAACCAGAGAATGGAAATCTGTGTTGCTCTTATTTGTTAAATTTTATAAGAGTTAGAATGGAGCAGATTTCAAGCAGGTCAGTGGAAAATAGCAGAAGCACGGGACTGACAGTCTGAAATTCCATTTCCTGCTTTTTCTTGCTGATCCCAAAACTGTATTACTCATTTTTCTTTTGATGGAGCGGCTGGCTGGCTGACAGACCCACATCAGAAGAATTTCTCAGAACTTACAAGCTGTCATTTCTTTTTTCTAAGCGGTACCTTTTGTTAGGGATGATAAAACAAATCCCCTGAGATTTTTTTTTTTTTTAAATTCAGATCTGAGGGAGCGAGGGGTTCCCATAGTTACAGCTATTGCTATCAACTTTATTTTACATTTTATTATTTTAATTGTCAGTCTTCGTAAGATACAGTGTTTATTTCCAAGAATGATTGCTGAGAGGTCAATATCACAATCTGTCACTGTGCAGTAACACAGTATATTCTTTATTAGCAATCAGAAAGTGAGTTTTTCTTCTCTGCTTGTTGAATTCCTTCAAAAAAGCTCTAAAAAATTTTCAGCTCTTCCTACTGTTATATCCAGAGATGGAAACTGTGAGCTTTTGCCCCGCTAGAAAATGTGATTCCCGACGATCGTAAACCCAGCTACAGTAAAGAATTAAAGAAACCAAATTTAAACTAAGAGAAGACAATTTATTTAGAAGACAATTTATTTAAAAGTGGTGAAAAAGGGGGAAAGGGAGATGATAGATAGCTATTCGACATGTAGGGAGCATTTGAAAGCAGACTACTTGTGTGTCCTTCCTTGTAGCACCTTTTTGTTGAGGTTTTTTCCTAGGGTCAGCCCTTGGAATCTGATTGGCTCTTGGGCTTGTCCGTCACCTCTGCCTCACCGTCCCTCAGCCATGTTAACTTTGTCTTCTGGCAGAGAGCAAGTTTATGGGTGGGTGCCTTAGGGCCAGGTTATGTAGATATAAGGATCAAATAAAGGAGGAGTTTGTGTCCTTTATGTTAATCAGATCACCCCGGGCCTTTCTAGAACCAGTCTCTTTGTCTTTGTCTCCTTAACTGTTGGAATCTAGCTGCCTTTGTGTTTCTAGCTATTTGATTCTAGCTATCTGGCTTTTAGAGTCTGGCTATGGAGGTCCAAATTATCTATTAATTTTTATTAACGTCTAACGAGGCCTTTACCCTATCTCTTGTCTACCTATGGGGACCCCCGCCCCTACGCTACCAAGATAAACCTGAGGTAACCAGTGCTTACGGGTGTGAAGGGAAAAAGACAGGCACTGGTTGAAGAGCAGCATTCATTAAGACTATGTTCTGGTTAGGACAGGTGGAAGTGTAGGGACAGGGGTCCCCATAGGTAGGGAAAAGATAGGGTAAAGGCCTCATTAGACTCAGAAAGCCAGACAGCTATAATCAAATAGAAACATAAAGGCAGCTAGATTCCAATAGTCAGGGAGGCAAAGGCAAAGAGACTGGTTCGGGGAAGGTCCCCAGGTAATCTGATTAACATAAAGGACACAAAATCCCCCTTTTGATTCTTACATCTCTGCATTACCTGGCCCTAAGCCACCCACCTGTAATTTCAAAGAAAAGTCACAAAGCTCTGAGAAATCGAGGCAGAGATAATTGATAAGCCCAGGAGCCAACCAGATTCCAAGGGCTGACCCAGGGAGAAAACCTCAATAAAAAGGGGCTATGACAAAAGGCCTACGAGTATTTCACTTTCAAATGCTCCCTAATTCTCCAGTCGCTATCTATCATCTCCCTTTGCCCCTTTCCCCCCACTTTTAAATAAACTGTCCTCTAAACAAATTGTCTTCTCTTAATTTAAACTCGGTTTCTTTAATTCTTTACTGTAGCTGGGTTTACAGTCGTCGTGAAATAGAATTTCTAGCAGGGCAGCAGCTCACAGTCCACTTCTGGACGTAACAGAAGGATCATAATTACAATTTGCTTTGAATTCAACTTTACAAAGAAGGAAGTCATGGCAAACTTTTTCTAATGAAAAATCTTTACTGAGCACCAAATATGTGCCAGTTACAGGGCTAAGACTTGAGGACACACAAATAAGTCTTTTGTGTGCCCTCAGAGAATTACAGATTGGCATGTGAAGCAGAAGATACAAACATGTAAGCACTCCCAAAATGCATGGAATAAAAATGTTATAGGTAAAAGTTCATAGAAATTCAGATATAGAAGTCTAATGCTTTCTAGCACTTCTGCTGAGACTAATTTGAAAAAAATAAAAGATAGGTTAAGTCGTCAGGGTACTTGGGAATTCACTATACAAAGGACAAAGAAGATTGTGGGAAAATGGAAGGTGATAACACTATCCGCACAGTCAGGGGTAGTTATTACAGTAGAACCTAAAACAGGTTGCTGTCTCCAGTTCTCTGTCAGGCCACAGTGAATCTCAGGCATGAGTGGCCTATGAGCATTCTTGTGCACATGAATGGAACTTATTTGTAGTTATTTCTTCTAGCAAAACTTCTTCCAGATCTTGTGGTTTTGGAGAATGAAATCGGACAGGGAAGAGCATATTGCCCCAGGCCACAAGCAAAGGAGATCAGGGGAAAGGTCATTTCCTGTTCACTTATTCTGGCAGAGGGGCGGGTCCCAGTATATCCCTTTTGCGCCTGGGCCATGGGGTCAGGAGGGAGGTCTGTGCTTTTATAGAGGTCCAGTAAAACCCAGGCTGTCCCTTCCTGGCACCCTGCTCCAGGGAAACAGACTCCGCCTGGTCTCAATGTTCTCTGTTCCACTTGGATACGGAAAGAAAGGAGGGAACCAGCACCAGGAGGTGAAGAAAGGCCCGCCTGGTTTTCTGAGCACCCAGGGAGGGAATCTGCTGAATAATTCACTGATGATAATGAAAACAGGCTCCAACTGGCAAATGATTCTATTCTCTTTCATCCTAATGATTTATCTGAAAATTAAAAAGTCTAACTCAAATCAAAATAGCTGTATTAATTTACAGAATTTAGAATATGAATTAGAGGAAAACATTTAATATGTATACCAAGAGAGCATTGTGGGAATGGAACTAAAATAGTACTGTTTAAACTTAAAAAAAAACAAAATCTATGGGCAACTGTCATTTACATTCAGTTCAATGTGGAAATTAGATTGCAGTGATATATAGAAGCTATTAAGGTGTAGATAGTAGGGATATATTCTGGGCCCCGAGAGCTGCTAATTGAATTGTTTCTATGATAATGGATAAATGTTGAATAGCTCTGTACAGAAAGAAAAAGAAATAGATTTCCTGTGATCCATTTTATACTCAACCCATCGGCAAAGCCAGCTAAAGGCACTCAGCGTGATCCCATCTCTGTAAGTCCTCATCCGAAAGGTAACATTTAAGCTGCTTTTGTCAATGATAATAAATATATGAAGACCAGGTATCTAAAGGTTGGAATTATTTTATCAAAGTTAATTCCGCCACAAAATCACCTTCTTAAACTTTTCTGTCAAAGGCGAATGGCCAAGGCAGAACTGAATTATGTTACTGAGGCAAGAGAAGGAAAAGAGAAGATAATGTGTGAAAGATTTGCTACTATCTCTAACAGCCTGTTTCTTTCCTGACACAACTTGTTTAGTTCTTCTCCAAAGTCAGTTTGAGGGGTGTGTGTGTGTGTGTGTGTGTGTGTGTGTGTGTGTGTGTGTCTGAGGGAGTGAAAGCTCACACACATGCCGCATGCATAACATACTCTAAAATCATTTAAGGCTTTTGGATTTGAATAATTGAGTATTTATACAGTCTATTTGCCCTCCTGATCTACCACCAGCATGAAAAAATAAGGATACATGTATCAAGAAAGGTAACTCAAATTTATATGATACCTATTCAGTAATGAAGCACGTTCACACGGTTTCATGGTTTCATTTTAAGCACCCTTATGAAAATTCCGTCACTTCCCTGAAAACCTTCCCATCCGTTTCTGCATGCAAAACTGGCTTTAGAATCCTCATGTGAAGCGACTTCCAAGCGATATTCTTGGCATCTAAACATTTAACACCTAATGGATGCCAAAAGTGAGATGACACATTAAAATGAGAAAATAGGGTACAATCGATTCAAACAATGGTAACATAAATGAAAAATCATAAATGTGGTGCATCACACTGAAATTTAAGGGTGAAGGAAATGCTTCTCTATTTTAAAGAACAAATTATAGTATGATTTTTTTGTAAAATAACAAAAAACATTTTTCTGATCGCTTTCTTTCGCAACTCCTGTCGTCAGACTACACTAACAAATATTTTTCCCCCTATTGGGGCTGCCTCTTGACCCCACGACACTGGTCTGAATTTCTCTGCGTGGTAAAGTTTGAGTAGTTTCGTAATAGGGAGTTTTTGTCTGCTTCCTCAGATTTCTTTCATAGCTCCTACACTCTTCTCATCAGCTCTTTACTCAGTTGTTACTTTTGGAATCTTTAACCGACAGATTGTTATCCCCACATCCCCAACTAAGATAATCTGGTCCGCTTTATTTTCCAAATCACTTATCTATTGAGATATTTTTACACACGACTTTGTACTTACTCTTTGCTTTCTCCCACCACAAATATAATCTCTAGGAGTGATATTTAAAGTTGTTTCTTGCACTTAGTAGACACAAAACAAATACATTCACATACACTATTTACCTTAGAAAGAAATTACCCCTGAAGCATTTGTAATCTTTCAAAATGATAGTTAACAATATCAGACATAGCTGCTAAAGAATCTACAAATTAGACAAGCACAGCAGCATGCGGCCAAAAGGAGGAATAATTTTGAATTTTCTTACTTTCTAAAAGATCTCCTTTTAATGAAATGAAAAGACAAAGCATATATTTCACTACAGTTTAAAATTTAAAGGATCCTATTAAATCATTTTTATTCTCATTGAGATTATTTTATAGATGTACTTTAAGACATATATATGAAACATAGAAACAGAATAGATATTTGTTTTCAACATTATTTTTGTATAAATCTCTATGACTTGAAAAAGACGGGAAGATTTGGGAAGGAAAGCATGGGTGTTATTTCCGTTATGATTTAGATCTGTAGACCATGGTTTTGGTATTGCTTCCAAATTCATTACATAAAATAAGATAGTGTTTTCTTATTCGTGAACAAATAAATTAATCCAAGTATGTCCTCAAGTCATTATATTATTTGTTTTTCTGTGACAGCTATCAGCGAGAGCAATTTTAATGCTGACATTTAGCCTTGATACAGATTCAGAAAGGCAGATTACCTTTAGGGACTGGAATGGAAATACAGCACAAAATTAATCCTCTACTGAGAGCAGTTCTGCGAAGAAAACGTGAAAGATCAACAAACACCGGTCTCCATCCAAATTCCCCACACACAAGGTTTGTAATTTTGTCTTTGTCCGAGATAGTCTACGTCAGAGATTAACACTATGCACCAAGGTCCACATGTGGAACTACATTCCCTACTTATACTATTCTTAGACTGCTTCCTTTTAGAAAGAAAGAGAGAAAGAAAGAAATAAGGAAGGAAAGAAAAAAAATTGTGCTCTTTAGAAACAAAATATATTTTTGTGAAACACTGAGTTCCTTATCACTAGAAATATTTGAGCAGGAGCTCATCAGAGAAAGATTCTTTAGAAAAACAAGAGAAAAGCTAAGGGTGACAATATAAGACCACTGACCTGAATGGCTCTTTCCAATTTATAAATTCTATGAAACATTATTTAAGGGGTTCTGAATCCTGGATATGTGTATTCAGTTTAAGTCTGTTCTATGGCAGTCGGAGAAATTTATGATCAAATTTATTGCCTAACCAGCACTTGGAAACTGCACCCCAGTGTCTCTCTAGTTATTGAAAAAGAATATATAATATAATATTCAAATTTCCAAGTTTTGGTTTTGATCGGCCTGGCAGCAGTTTAATCAGCCTTCTGCATCTCTTCATTACATCTTTTAAGATGATTAGAAATGTTCCTGTCTGTGTGATCGCAGAAAACAAAGACCTCAGTAAGAAAGATTTTCACTGGCTTCTTGAAAAGATTTGCTCTCTGATGTACTTTATGCTTATAAATCCGTTTAATTGAGGCCCCTGAAAAATGATATCCAGCCTTATTTGTGACAATTGCCAGAAGAATCGGCTGCATAATGCAGTTTGATAACTCTTAATAAGTGATAAATGTGGTGCTGAGTTGAGTTTACATAGCACACCTGGTGCAGCAGGCGCACACAGCTGTTAACAGGTGTGAACACTTGTTTACTAGCATTACTGGCGTTTTGCTCATTTGAGGCAGCTTCCCAGGTTTACCACTGCTACTAAATGAGTCAAACTTATCTTCATAGCGAAGATGCCAGCGTCTATGCTTTCCAGCACTGCTTAATTTAGAAGAAATCAGCATGATTGAAAACTGACTTTCTTGTAGTTCGTCTGAGTTTAACCTTCCCAGATAGAAAACTTTGTCCCCTGGGCACATATCTGCTTACTGTGGGGCTTCTGCCAAAGAAAGTCTGCCATCCAGGAATGCATTTGCAATGATCAGACCTCACTGGAGGGAATATTCATGATTTGGAAAACCGCCTGCCTTTATCCAGGAAGAAAATTCAGAGAATGAAATCAAGAGGGGCTCTTTCCCTGGAGCATTTTAAAACCCGTTAAGCTCCAGTTTCATCTGACAAGATTTGAAGTCCATCATCTCCCATGTGCAGCTATTTTCTTTGCAGCAACACTACCTCTGCACCCTGGAGGATCTGGGACTTTTGTTCCTTGTAAGAGTAAAGACTTTAGCTAAGCTTTTAGGGGACAAATATACCCCAAGTGCTCCAGATACTAATTCCTGTAGCTGTAGGCAGTGAGATGATTTGACAGTATTTGGGTTGCGTTTGACAGAGACAAGCAGTACATGATTCTCTTCTGTTACCGAGAAGGGTTTCCCAGACTTGAATATGAATTGTGGCTGGTAAAGATCTCAGGGTAAGAAAATGGAAAGCAGAAGCTAAATCAATTTGTTCTCCACTGGAGAAGGATATACACAACAGGTTCAAATGGATTTCTGCTTGGGAAATTGTGTGCCTTTTCCCCATTAAGACAAAACTGAGGAGAAAAACAGAAATGCAGGGTAAGAAGTACAACTGAGGATAAATATTTGGCATGTAACAAACTGAAGAACACATTTGATCATGTGAGTTTCACTACGAGAACATGACCTCTGTCTAGATCTATATTTTTAAGGGTAATTGTTATGAATAATTAAATCACATTAAAAAAAAAAAACTTGGCAACCTAGAAGTGGCTTCTATTTCAAAATTCACAAAAAGTTTGAATAGATGAGGAAGAAGCTGAATTCCTTAACCAAATGTGACCTCATCTTTGAGCCGATTCCTTCTTAGCAATATTCGCTAACCCTTTTAAGCAGTCTTATTTTCTCGGGTTATTACAGTCAACATACACGATTAAGAAAATCAAATGTTAGAAGTGATTTTTAAAAGAACAGTCATTCGCTTTTGTTCTCAAGCCAAATTTAGCATCCTTCCCTTTTCTTCATAATTAGTCTGTTGGCTCAGATTCCAACCTCGACTCCCACGAATGTGTCAAATGCTGACGTCACTGTGAAATAGATGAGCAGGGCTAAAGTAGGACAAACTTCTTTGGAGGAAGACAGACTTCTGGGAAAGAAGAGACATAGGTTATCTCTTTTCATTGCAGAGTTTCTTGTGGAAATTACTTCTCCTTTGTCCTACAGTTAATATTGAAATGTAATGCAAAGAATCAGTGCTTGGGATTACATCCTATTAAAAGGCTTTTGCACAGCAGAAGAAATCACCAACAGAGCGGGGCAAAAATCCACAGACTGGGAAAAAAATCTTTGCCAGCTGTCCCTAGGACAAAGGTCTAACAAAGGTCTAACAACAACAACAACAAAATCACCCTCCCACCCCCCAAATTTGGAGTGTATAAACAAAGATCACCTTTGGCACTGTCTGTGATCTATCACTTTTTTTCCTGAACAGACCACAGACTCAAGAAGAAGGTGAACAGTTACTGATTGCAAAGACAGTCTCTCCAGGTACTAGCTGATCATGCTGTTGGAAGATAATGGGAAGGAAAGATCCCAGGGGGAGAGGTGAGAAGTCCATTAAGCTGGCCACTTGAAAATCAAATAGCAGTAGAAGTGAAAAAAGTTTAAGCAAAATGTCATCCACGTATTGCACAATATGCTTGTTTGTCTTATTTATTCTCTAATATGCATCTTTTTGAGTCTTCCAGTAAAGTGCTTCCTTTTCTAAAGATTTTAAATCAAGAAAGGTTAATGGTAGAACTTGGGACTACTTCTCCATTTTAACCTAGAACTCAGGGACAAAAAATATAGGCGCTACTTAAATATGTATGTGTGTGTGTATACATACGTACATATGTGTATATGTATGTGTATATATATCCACTCTATTCCAAAGGGAATCATCATTCCTATTCCATAAAATTGGAATTATATAAGTCTTTCTTGCCACGAGACAGAGAAGGGACTTCTCCTGTGACCTGCACATCTCCACAAGTGTTTTCTCTTCTTCTTAGTTTCATTTCTGTCAATACGACCATCTCTGCCTTTTTCTACTTCTGTTTAAACTTTAGCCTAATTATCCTATACTGCATTTCTTTCAAATTATCTGAGAAAGCATTTTAGCAAAGCCCTCATCTTGTTTACACTTAACAAGGTTTTCGTTTTCCAAGTATCATTTTTATAACTCTTGTTTCCTAGGAACAGATAATTGTTCTAGCCACCAAAAACAGTGCAAGGAGACCCATGACAACTTTGCTGTACATTTGTTGTCTCTAGTGCTAGATCAATATTAGGCAAAGGAAAAGGTCTCTTCTATAGTGTACTGGTAATTGAAAACATAAATTATCTCTGGATCTGAGATAGCTGGACCCTAATCAAAGCATAAGCTGCCTATATTAAAGAGCCCATTCATTGGAGCATTACTTCAAATATAATACAACCATAAAAGTTATACTAAAATTCAACTAATTTCAATTCACTTTGAAGAGAACATGAGACCAAACTCTGTGGGAAGATAAACATGGGGAAATTCATTTAGAATTAATGCATAAGAACTTGATTTATTTCACAATTTGTGACTACATTAAGAAAGCACAATTCTAGTCTACCTCAAATTATATTATTCTTTTTGTGTGTGTGTGCTGGGGATTGAACTCAGGGCAAAGCAAGCACTCTAACCACTGAGCTAAATCCCCAGTCCCAAATTATATTATTCTTAGGGGAGGATTTAGCTTTATTTTCCTGAGAGGGCACAAAATTATATATTATTTTGTCTACAAAAATAATTATTATTTATTGAAAGATTACTACATGGCCGATAGAATCCAAATCACTTATGCGAATTTTCTAATTTAATTTACACAATAACCTTATGGAAAGACTTCCTATTTTTCCCATTTAATAGATTAAGAAACTGAATTATAGAAAATTCTAGTTATGTGTTCAAGGTTACAAAGTTGTGAAGGGTACATGGTTTCTAATGAGTATACTATAAAGAAAATAAGAGATTTTCAGAAAGTCAGAACTAGAAGATAGTTCATGTATTATTTCTGCAAAGTTACTCAAGCATCTACAAATTACAAAAGACTGAGTGTGGTACATTAGTGACTTGCCTAAGCCCATAGGAATGGCTAAACTTTAGAATTGTTGGCCCAAAGTAACAGGGGGGTTAACAATATGATTTCATTAATGAACCTTTGCACATGGTTCAGTGTGGTGATATTACCTAGTTTGGGTTATTTCTTAGTCACACACACACACACACACACACACACACACTCTCTCTCTCTCTCTTTCTCTGCAGTCAAAGTGCTAATGGTATTTTCTATAACATCATTTTAGAAAAGACAGTTCCATGACTAACAGTTTCTTTCTCATCTTCAACAAAGGAATCTTAGTAAGTCATACTGTTACAGAGACTAATAATATCCAAAACTATTTTTCTTGAAGTCTTTGCTATGGAAGGGTCAGCCCTTACATGACTGCTGTAAAATAGGCTGGCTGCTCTTCCCCTTTTACCACCAAATGTCCAGAATTTGAAACCTTTTCCGAAATTAGTATAGATCTCTGACAGGCCTGATTTAGAAATTGCTTAGAGTCAGATGGGAAAAAATTAATATTAATGGCAGTAAAATATCTAGCATATCATATTACCTTTACTTCCCTTAAAAGTACAAAAATATTTGACCCCTTAGATTTAAAAGAAAAATAATACTCGATCAAATATTCTGAAAAAGTTAATACTGGCAGTATCTTTCTATATTCTTTCTTTTTACTAATTTATTCTTCTGTCAGGAAATTTCAGACCCTTCAAACAAATTTTTATCTACGATGTCATCCACTGATGTTGTTGGAAATAAATATTTCTTTTAATACATACTCAGAGAATGGAATCAGTCATTTATTCATTTAGAAACTTGTATTTTTTTTTCCTCTTTGCACGATGTATGAATCAGAAAAAGTGGGGTACCTCTGACATAGCAAATTAACTCACAAATTTAATTATATTTTTAGTACATACAAAAAACATTTCGAGAGTAGATGGTGGTTTCATTTTGCCAAGACACTCAGGACCTCAGGTTGATGGAGGCCCAACCAACCTAGAGAAGCAAACTCTTTCTATAGATTTAAAACAAGTATCAGAACACTCATTTTGTTTCTAATAACTTCTCACAGCTTATTATCAGAACAAGAGAAGCAGCGTTAACCTGTTTCAAAGGTAGAAAACAAGACAAAACAAAATTTAAAGTTACTTATGCCTAAGAAAACAAGAAGGTCTCATTCTCAAAAAAGAACAAGGATTCTCATTCTCAAAAAAAAAATTATAAGCAAATTTCATAATTTTGAAGATATGAAAAGGTCCCTTCTTTGGTGGCTGGAACAGATTTATTTAGAGAAAGTGAGAGCAAAGGGGCATTCTCTGGTATTCCTAAAAAATGAGCTATTTCAATTATAAAAGTGGAACTGATATGTACGTCTTACATGCTAGTAAACTGTATAGTCAGTTACTAACTGTAAAGGACTGTTAGAGATCTATTTAAAATGGCAGAATCAGTGGTCGTTGTTTGCTTGTTTATGTTTCTCATTATGATTCAAGTCTGGGCTGTAGAATCTGGGCTAAATTCCTCCATCCTAAAATAAAGCAAAATAAAATATAAAGATACCTAGTTAAAAATATGGGGAATAAACAAGAGCTCTGTAAGGGTTATATTTTCTAAGGCTATAGATTGAGTTATACAAACTTTATAATTAGCCTTTAGAAGAAAAGCCAGGTCAAGTTTTAGTTCAATTAACCTCTTGAGCATCTCATTAATCAAATCCTACTCGAAGTGATTTTCTTAGTCTAAGCACAATGTGATGGGGAAATACACCATGTCCATGAATTCGCATGCAGCTTGCTACAATAAGTAATATCACAGGTATCAGGTGCTGTTTGTTTCTGTTCGTTCAGTAGGTTTTGGCTTTATTTCTGTCTTCTGTCATTCGAGCTGTTTGTGAGGAAAGAATTACCTGCCCATTTCATGGTGCGCCTCTTCTATTTACTAGTGTACTGCTTTTGGAAATAGGAGATACATACAAAACTGGAATTTAGTTTACATTTAAAATGTGTGAGTCACAGGAGACAAGCAGCTCTGAGATTGTATCAATGCTATTACAGCCACTGACAGATTTGCCAAAAGAAAAAAGATCAGGACAGTGAAATTTCCTACTCTCCATCCTTGCGTAACATTTATATTTTCAGTTAGGTATGACTGAAGCAGTAATTGCAGAACTTTCTCACTCTATCATTGTACTCACAAGAAGCCATAAGGATAGAAATGACACATCTATAGGTCACAATAATTTCATTTTTTAATTTTTTTATTTTTTTGGAGACGAAAACTGTCATTTATTTCAATTGAATTTTGTTTTGTTAAAAATTCTGCAATGACATTAAAACACAAGTAAAATAGAAACATAGTTATATGACTGCCTTTGATCTCTAAAGACCAAATAAACATATATACATTTAGAACATTTCTAGTGTTTAAACAGACCTCAACATCATCATTCTTGTCGTTTCAACCTTCTGAAATACTAACCATGACTATTAATAAACAACTTAGTGTGCATGATTTATTGGATTAAACATTAATCACAGACTTCCAAAGACAAAGAATCAAACAGCCACTTCACTTAAGGTATTTTGGTGGTTTGCTATGTGTGCTTTTTTGTGCTTCGTTTTATAAAACATATATGTTCTGTTAACGAATCTAAACACCTATTATCTATAGGCATTTATGTGTAGCCCATATACACACGCAACTGGGTGTGTCTGTGTGTGTGTATTAATATATGAGATTTGATGGTGGTTCCAACTTATTCTGTGAGGTCAAGTCCACTTTAAACTGTGGTCACAACACTTTTAAAGAAAAATCTGTAACTCTGCATTGTGAGTAAAATATGCAAATTATCAAGAGAATAGAGATAATTGAATTTTCTCAAGGCAGAATAAAATGGCCTTCTTTGATTGAACCCCTTTTTGGGAAAAACATGAATTCACTGTGCGTTCACTGTTGTAAGAGCATGTTTTGATGTCCTAAAGTCAAGCTTGACAGACAGGAGATAAGCTTGAGGATTTAAAGAAGGAAAGAAAGAACAAATAATATTAGGCAAAGATGCTAGATTTGTGTGTATGACAGTTATTCCTCTATATTATTTCTATTATTTTGATAATTTATAGATACTATTAATTAAATCTAGCAGGGAATAATATAGAAATAAACAAAATCAGGTCCCAAGATGTGATAATGATTAACTGGAGGTAGAATTGTGGTAATATTTATACTTTTCATTAAAACAAGTATACAAATCTATAGATATAGATTATACATATGGCGTATTATATAGAGAATATATTTATACACAGCATATAAATGTTGGTGGTTTTCACTTTCATTATAAGCTGACAGTATAATGTTTCAGAGTTAAGAACTCAGTGAATATATATTGAATTAATGACTAAACGAAAAAATAAAATGAAGTATTACAGTATGCTTACTCTGTTTACCATTCGAGACTCAATGTAATTGTCTTTGCAATATTATCAATAATCTGATACAAGCAAAACTGCTAATTTTATGTAAACTAGATAGATTTGTCTGTGAATTACTGGGTTTGGAACAATTCAAATGAAGATCTGAATCTTATTTGTCCACATTTATATATTGATTTTTTAATCGGTCATCAATCTATCTTGTCTATTGGATCAATTTCACTTATTTTATTCTAATGGAAGATGTTTACTTGTGCACATGTGAGAATGCATATATATGCACATGTACACATATGTATGTGTGGATAAGTAGTTTCCCCGACTGGACATTTTTTAACTTGGTAGAGCTTGATTTTGCCACCTGGAAACAATTTTACCTGCACTGCAATCAGGAGATTAATTTGGTTTTTAATGTCATTAAAATTAACTTTGGTTTATAAACCAGTGTCAAAATATTCACAAGTTCCATTTAGAAGATCTATGACTGGGGAACTATTATTATTTTTGTAAGCTTTATTTTTCTCGTCAAAAATAAAGCAATAATCTGGATCGAAGCTCATAGCATATGCATGTTTCTGAGGTGCAAAGATAGTTTAGGTTCTAAAGAACCATAAGGCAGGTGAGGTCCATGGAGGAACTAGGCCACGCTTTAGGAGGTGATCAGTGAGAGAGCAAAACTTCATCTACATTTATAGCCAATGTATCTCCTGTTGGATCAGAGGTGGCATTACATTCTCATAGGACTGGGAACCATACTGTGAACTGGACATGCAGGAGATGTAGGTTTTGCCTGGAATAATCCAGAAACTCCTCTCAGACCTCCTTCCCCCATGCCAAATTTGTCTCCCATGAAACCTGTCTCTGGTGCCAAAGATGATGGGGACAGCTGATATAAGTTATATGAGAAATTCTCTAAGTTAACCATTAAAATTGCAATGAGTTTTTGAAGATCAATTCTAATGGACCTAAGAAAATATCTATCTGTATATCAAATGCAAAAGAAATGGGCATGACGATGTAGTGGTTTCTGTACAAAAATTTGGGATCTTCTCCCAATGCTTACCCATGTGGTCAAGCCCGCAGCCTTCCAATCCTTTCACCTCTTGTAGTTATTTTTTCTCCAAAATTATGCAGCCTAAGAAACTCTTCTTAATTTAAAAAAAGAAAAAAAAATCCCCAGAATCTGATAAAGCAGATTTAATATCAGGACTAATCAAGAGTCAGGAGAGAATGCTACTTTAAAAGGGTACTTGGATGTGTTTTCTGCAGTGTTTAATTTCCTTTCCTACAGACCTGATGGCTTTGGATCCATGACTTTTGGTAGCTCATCTTTGTTTGCACCGAGCTCTACCAAATTTATCACATTATGTTTGAGTGTTTTATTCTTCTTGTCAATCCAATATTCAGCTTCTTAGCAAGAAGTACATGCTAAACTTCAGTCTTTAGCTAGGTATTCCTTGTCATGATCCATAGAAATCCCTGGAACTATCAGCGTTTTCTTACTTTTCTGAGCAGATCAACCTGCTTAATACCTCATATCTGTATCATTCTTTATGTCTATGACAGATTTTTAAAATATCGCTGATCTCTATTTTTTACACAGCGTGTGTTCCTCCATTTTCTTTCCTTCTCCAGCCTCAATCATATCACATTGGAGTTACATTTTTGCTCAAAATTGCAATTCATCGCTATTCTATTCTTTTTAATTCATGCTTATTTTGTTCCAGTCATAATGGTAGAAGTTACAGAACCCTGGAGTCAGGGACACTGGACCCTAGAGGGGTAAGACCCCTCAGATATTCTGAGGGAAAGAGGCTTAGAGTAAAAGACGTGTCTCGTTAACAGCCTGGAAAAATTAAGTGTATAGTTCCCTTAAACTTTAGTCGAAAACTTTGCTTTGTGGAATTAGTAACAAAACATAGATGAGAAAGTATTTAGACAAGCTTTCTTTTTTTTTAAGATTTTTTTTAAATTTAAATTGTATTTTAGTGGTATATTTTAGATATACGTAACATATACATCACATTCTTCATAGGGAATTTGTACCAGTGTGTGATGTATATTGCTTTTTTCCCCCCATTTCTCTCTCCTCCTTTCAACCCCTCTTCCCCTCATTTATAAAAGCATCATTTTCATGTTTTTCCTTCTAGTCCCTCCCCCCTTTTTTTAACTTGTCCCTGCCTTCATTTCCCCCTTGTTCACTTTCCCATTTGAGCAACGAAGTAAAATATTTTCTAGGGCATTGTTTTAGGTAGTTTGGGCCTTTTTGTTTTTTGCTTACTGCCTTTTAAAATTTCTATATGTGCTCTCAAGACTGGGAAAGATTTTGGTAGACAGAGCTGCATTCATTACTGATAAGAGTGGAAACTTTTTCTTAGTGGCAAGTGCATGTCCTCAGCAACTATGAAACAAAATACACATGATCCAAACTAAAGTAGTATATTTACTCATGTATGTCTTATTTATTTCACTTAAAGGTATGTTCTCAAAGTGTATCCATTTACCTAGAAATGTCTCAAGTTTATCCTTTTTATGGCAGAATAGAATTCCATTATAAAAAAAAAGTATCTTCTTTATCCATTTATCTGTTGCTGTGTATTTAGGTTGTTTCCAAGATTAGCTATTACAAACCAACTGGAATTTAAGAAGTAAGACTAGCTATGGTCAATTAGGATTTCTTTTCTGAACTTAACATCCTTCATATTAAATTGAATGATGCTATTTGTAAGGTTGATTTATTTTTATTTTGTGTTATCAAATTAGTCTGAAACTTGACAATTTGCACATATTTTATTTATTCAACAAAATCAGACCCAATTCTACTTTTCAGTGTATGTTACTAGTTATACAGCTCCACCCAGTCAAAAATCTCTCAAGTAATAAGCAATATTCTTTCTTCTTTCTGCTGGATTCTTTTTCTGAGCATCACTGGGACATCAACATAAGTTTTATTTTTCTAGAATCTGAATCGGAAACCTTGGAAGATCTTTAACATTCCACTGGCCATTTGGAACCCTGCCAGTGTACTGAGCCATTCAGAGGACCTCTTCTATTCCACCAATTCATTCAAAAGAACCAGCCCTTTCACTTATCCATTCAGGAGAACCTGTCGTTCTGCACAGCCATGTAGAGTATTTCTGCCATTTCTGTGAACATGACCCAGAGGACATACCTCATCATCCCTATTTGTACTCTACTGTATTTTTATTTCTATTGTGGTAGGAATAGGATGTAGCTAAGGCTGGCTAGAAAGGGAATGTGATGTGGAGGAGTGCCTTGGACCTCACCTCAGCCCCAGGGGAGTGGCCTGGACCTGACCTCAGCCTGAGGTGCCAATTTCAAGTGCCACCCCTCTCACTCAGACAGTAGGGAGTTCTTGCAAGTTTTCATGGGAACTCCTTTCTGTACATAGACGCAAAACAAGAAGCAAGCTCTCCCTTCCTTTTTCCTTTCTACAGTGCCACCAAGGAGAGAGCTCTACCCTCTCTCTCCCATGGGAAGACGATATCTGCATACCCAGCCCCAAGGTTATCATGCCTATTCGTGGGGACCCCTACCATGCCTTTTAGGCCCAGTACACATTTTGCTGCATCTATTGTTATGCTCAATTTTTCTTTTCTTCTTTTCTCTACAATTTTAAATAAAGAACTACTTTTAGAACTACTTTTTCACCCCCCTCATTCAATTCTTTGTTCAAGGAGGGGAAGAACCCAGGAAGATCAGAACCTACCCAATGACACTATGACTAAAAATGTTTCCTCTTTTCACTGTACTTGACAGTCCACTGTAACCTGCAGGAGTTTCTGTATCCTACCAACAACCTGGGGAGGAGGAAATGGAGGCAACATGATTTTTTGCTCTGTCCGATGACTATTGGGATCTTGATTTATCCAGCTCCTGAATACTTAGGACTAGGGGTGCCAGGAGATGAGGATAAGCCAGCTGGAGTTTGGGGGCAGTAGCTTTTCCCAGGAATTAAAGATGGCAGAGCTGAGGTCTGAAGTTTCAGAGGGGTTCCATCTAGCAAGGAACACAACCTGGCCAGGAATTACAGAGGAAGTTATAAAATCGAAAGTTATTTTTCTAAACTGTCAAACATAAATGACAAATTTTGTTTGAGCAAGCTTCAGAACAAATATTGCCTTTTTCACTGAGAGAATTTTCTCTCTATTCTCTCTACCACAAAATTGTTATATGATGAGATATTGAAGGAAAAGCTTCTAGAAGTGTAGGAGAAAAGGAGTATAACAGGCAGGTAGTAATCACGACACTAATAATTCATAAATTCTAAGGCTCTTACGATACCTGCTTTAGTTAGCAGCCTTTTGACGTGAGTAATGTCTTATTCTAAAAAGATGTGTACTTTTGTACTTACATTGTACCAATAATTTTGTATTTTTTAAAGAAAGCCCTGCAAAAATCACTTTTGTTCCTGCTCCTGTAGAAAGTATCCATCAGTCTCCAACATGGCTTCACTTGGTAGCCTCTTAAACTCCCTAATGGGCCCATCCTTGCTCCACTCCACACACCAAGAAAAAGTGAGCATGATCATTGTAAAGTATAATCCAGGCTATGTCCCTGTTCCACTGGAAACCCTCCAATTTCTTACTGTCTCACTCAGAGTCAAGGCCAAAGCCTTTAACAGTGACCTAACCCCTGCCCTGCTTAACATCCTGACTTTATCTGCTCTTCCTCCTGTCCAGCTCCCCCACCTCCATGAGGTTGGTCTCTTACATTCTCTGGGAACAGGACAGTCAAGCTCTTACCTTGTGAACATTCTACTGAAAACCCTCTCCCTGTGAGATATTTCCTACTATAACAACACAGTCTTTTTGTTCACTTCTTTAATACTGTTATAAACAGCAGTATCTCTGTGAGAATACCCCCATCATTCTGTCTAAACCTGGTCACTCAGCACCCACAAGGACATCTTTTCCTCCTCCATGCTTGGTTTTTTTGTTTGTTTGTTTTAATATCAATTTGTAAACGAAAGTCAACTAGCTTACTTGGCTCATTACATTTTTCCTCTCACTGCTCCATGAAGATGGGGATTCTGTCTGGTATCTTAACTTATTTTTGTCTCTTCTGATATCTGATCAATGTCTGGCAAGGACCTGGCCCTGGATGAGTGTATGATATGATCACAAATGAGAAAATAAGTGAAAAACACATGTTTCTGGTGGTCTTCCTGTTCAGAGTATACAGTATAGAGAGAAAAACCTCACAGCCCTCAATTATCATTTCGGTCTGAAGTACAGCATAAAAGCACTAAAAATTTGTGACTGATCAAATGAGATCTTTGTTTATAAGTGATAGTTTTGGAACCATTATTAATGATCCCTTGTTGGGTAAGTCTGGGACCGATTATCAGTGGTAATATGATAATGATCTATGGTAGAATAATAGAAATAGATGTTAAGTTTATTGACACATCAGAGCTGAAAATGTCATGAATGAATTTCTAGTTTGCTATTCTGTTTTGTCTTGTTTTTATCCAAACCCACAGGGAGAATTAGTAGCCAAAGGGTATCCAATGATGGCTGAAGACTCCATTTTATCATTGGTGGGAATGAGGTCTTGCTCTCAGGTAGTTTTATTCAAGAAATGAAAAAAATTAAAAACCAGTAATAACAATCAATTTTTTAACAGTGATTTAACCTCTGGGGGATATAACTTTTGGGCAGCCTACAGCAGTGTGCATGGCAAAGGCACATGTCTCACTCCCTGCGTCTAAAAACGGCAGAACACCTTACTCTGAGAGGGGAAAATAGTGGTGATGGGAAGGGTCGGTGTTCCTGCCTCCTCGGTTCTGGAGTTTGTGCGTCGCCTCCTCCAAAACTGAAGATTTCAAATCGCTCTGCACAGACCACTTCACACATCTGAGGCTGGAGAAAAGTGAAAACAGGCTGACACCTGTTTTCCAGAGCAATGGTCATTATACCTATCGCAGGGTATACCAGAAGATTTTTTTCAAATACCCCTGTGTGCTACCTTCTGGGTAAAAGAAATAATTTTAAATATGCATGTCATTCAGATTACTTGCCATCAGTCGGTGACAGTAGTTCATATTACTGAGCAGTGTGTGGTGGACTGATATGGTCAGGTTGGGCGGGAGCACCCAGCTGGACTGAGTTGCTGCGGTTCTGGGCAAAGAGGATCCACCTGAGGATTGTTGCCAACACAACGTAAAAGAGAACGAGAGCAGAAGATAGCAGGCAGCTGTTTCCCAGGAGAAGCTCTGTTGTGGCTGGTTCTCCTGGAAGGAACTTGGCTGTTTTCATCGCAAGAGGAGCTGGGGCCTTGCTGTTACCGGGGATGGCTGCTTCCGGGGAGCGCAGGTCTTCATCTCTGCTGTGAGTGTCATACCTTGGTTCCAGTATAGATTTCTTCAGCCTTTTAGCGCATTTCAGGTATGGATTTACATGGGATATTGCCGTGGCCTTCCTGCCCTTGATTGGGTCGTTGGGTCTCCAGTGCATAGTTAGATGTTCTGCACTCTTCCTGCATTTGGCCTGTGTGTGAATGTTGTAATGTATAAATCCGTATTAAATCTGCTCTCTTGCAAACCATTGACTAGAAAAATAGCAATACAAAATTGATACCGAGAGTGAGGCCCTTGCTGTGAAGTTGCCTGGCCATGTGGCTTAAGAGACTTAGGAATTAACACAGAAAGGTTTTGTCAGTCTGGCCAAAGAGGCAGCACTGAAATGCTCTAAACTTATTATATGGGATGCTCTGGTCAGAGTGTGGAAAGCCAGAGTAACTGACGGAAATGCTGCCGGTTAGGATGAGGCTTGGGAGGCCTCTGGTGAGAAAGGCTGCATTGGTTGCTGGGTCCCAGGCGGTATATGTGTGCTTTGGCAGAGATTCGTCTGCGTTTTGCTTGTGTTTGAAGGTACTGCCTGGGTGGCAGAAGAATTTCAACGTGGTCTGGTATTGGGATGGTGTCATAGTTACTGTTGAGGGCTTTTGGCCGATCTATGCTGGAAATCGAGAGCAGAGAGCCAGCAGAGTGACTTGAAGCGTTTGGCCAGAGGACAGCTGTAGATTGTAACGATGAACAGAGGAGAATGTGGTTGTGCAGAAGAAACAGGGCAATGGAAAAATGACCTAAGGCTTTTGACCAGAAGGGAAGAGTGTATTTTACCTTTTACCATAAAGAAAGAGGAGATCCTCTGGGGCATTTCTTAGGGTTGCCGTGCTCTGCTAAAATTAATGGAAACCAAAAGAGTTTTAAAATTTGAAGCTGTATATTTTTAATGTGGATGCACTGTATTGGTATGTTGCACTTTGTAAACAAATTATTGTTTTAGAACAAGCAAGAGAGAATGGAATTTTAAAGCATGTGTATTTGTAGTTTTAGACACCTGTTTATAATCAGTGTTAAGAATCATTTGAATATTTGTTTCTGATGTTGGAATGAGTGCAATAAGAATTGTATTGTTACTGTAAATCTGAATAGACCAGGATATGTTAACTCTTTACAAATCTGCCACTGGAGACTATTGTTTAAAGAAATGTGCCTGGTTATCACGTGGATCAGGGGTGGATTGTGGTGGATTGATATGGTCAACGTAAGCAGGAGCGCCCAGCTGGACTGAGATGTGGTGCTTGGGGGTAGAGGATCCACCTGAGGATTGTTACCAACACAAAATAAAGAACAGGAGCAGAAGATACAGGCCAGCTGTTTCCCCAGAGAAGTTCCTGAAGGGAACGCTGGGCTGTTCTCGTCGCACGAGGAGCTTGGGGTCTTGCTGTCATTGGCTGCTGTTTGCTTTGAGAGAGCTCTGGTCTTAATCTACACTGTGTGTCATACCCTGGCTCCAATATAGATTTCTTCAGCCCATTAGTATAGTGCAGGTGTGGACTTACATGGGACATCGCCGTGGGCTCCCAGTCTATGATTGAATCTCTCAGATCTCCAGTGCACAGATAGACGTTCTGCACTCTTCCTGCATTTGGATTGTGTGTGTGAGTGTTGTAAATGTGTAAATGTCCTGTATTAATTCTGCTCTCTTGAAAACCATTGACTCTAGAAAAATAACTAATGCAAGCAGCTTTGAATCCTTCCAGAAAACATGAAAGATATGTATACCCCATCCAGTTCATTCAGTACTATTCATTGTTTTTGAATATAAAATATGATATTGGTGCTTTAATGAATGCTCTCTGACGGGCCACTAGCCAGTATTCCTTAAAATATGTCAATAAACATTCATGTAGGACATGAATACAAAATTAGAATAGGCAATAATTTAATAGATTAGTACTAGCCCCAAGAAAATTTTTTATTATGAACCTGATGATTATTTTTCAAATAAAAATTTCTGGATGTGTAAGTTGTATTTGAATCAACTTAATTTCTTAAAGCATACAAGTAATTGTGCTGTACCAATCTAGCTAGTTGCACAAATGCACACGGATGTTGATAATTACAAGATCTATATATATTAAAGGTTTTAAAATTAGTCTCTATTTATAAGTAAAAATTCATATTCCTTCCTATTATGTGGCTATAATAATTTTTGCTGAGTACACCTTTGAATTCTATTTTCTCTCGATAGTTATATGTATTTGTTGCAACGATGATGTAGATGATTGGGAGATATTAAATTCTGACTGTGCATATAGATATGTTTGTAAATTAATAATGTATTGATTTAATCAGATGCTATAGAATTTATTGCAGGAGTTTACTGTAACTGTTAATTTTTAGGACATTAATAAATATACATTTAATCATTCTCAAATGAAAATAGGGGCGTGCTACAGAAATATTTTAGCATGTTATTAAAAGCTGGACTCAGTTCCATTACCATTATTTCTTGTTATGTGTATAAATTTACTTAATTTAATTAACATCCATTACCTTACATACAAAATGGGAATCACATTTCAACAATTAAATGCTATTAGAGTATTACTACTCCCTTGCCTAAAGAAAATAATTATAAAATCTGTACGTAATGCTAAAAACTGGTACACTGAACAGTATCAGCAAAAGTCAGATTAGTAGAGAAAGGATGGAGGGGGAGAATTGCATAAAAGAATTCCCAGTCCTTTGATTATAGCATGTGAACAGGTAGCATAGTAAATGCAGAAGATGTGCTGCTGTTAGTAGACAAACCTGCAGTATTTTGATGTGAGATACTGGAAAAATTGTGCCAGAAATCTCTGGTTATGGAAGAGGATGAGAATGTTCTTGAAAGGGAGAGACCATGAGAGGTGGCAACATATTGGCCCTTGAGCTATGCACACAAAGAAGTCAAACTTAAGATGAGCTTCTGTCCAAGAAAGAGTTTCCCTTCTAGTCTAAGATATATACCTGCTATGGCAGGTAAAACACTAAATAAATAAAATAATAGAATTTGAACAACTTATTTAAATATTCTTCAATATATTAAATGCAACATGCTTTTTAGGGAAAAAAAAAAAAAGATTCACAAATGGTCCAGAGGTCAGAACTAGCAGACAAAAGGTTTCAAGTGACTATTACTGCCCCTTAAGATGTAGTAAAGCTCTTTTCTTGCTCTCTGGATGCCTTGAGCTCGGTAGCTGGCCTATGGTGCACCCCATCATATTTTTGCATGAGAACTAGCCAGCCGTAGAGTGAAACCTCTGAAATCTTGAGCCCAAACAAGCCTCTTCTTTAACCTGTGGGGTTTAGGTCTTTTGTCCCAGTAAAGAGCAAACAGAACAATACACTGACAAAAATAAATCTAATTAGAAATCAATAACAAAAAGATACCAAGAATAAAATATGATAAAACATTCCTAAATATTTAGAAAACAAATAGTATATTCCTAAATAATTCATATTTCAGAAAACAAATCACCAGATAACTGTTATGATGAAAAAAATTCAAAATATAAAAATTACAAAATAAAGCCATGTTCAGAAAGAACATTTATAATTTAAATTATGTATTAAAAAAGGAAAATCTGAAACTAATAATCTGAGATGACATCTTCAGTACTACAAAGAGAGGAAATTAAATCCGAAGTTAATGTGGGGAAGGAGTTAATACAGATGAGTAGAAAGTTACAAAATATAAACAGATAAAAGTAATAAAAATAAACAGTCAATAGCTGAGTGAATTAATAAACCTCCAGACATACTAAACAGAAATGAGAAAAAAAAATTTACTAGTATCAGGGAATATGACACACCAGGAAAAGAAACTTTATAAATATTATAAAAGATATGCTATGGTATGGATATGCTTTGTTCCTGCCAAAACTGCTGAAATTTAATTCCCATCATGAGATAATAAGATGGAAGAGCAGGTAGGGCTTTTAGGAGGTGATTAAAGTTTTGCCTACTGGAATTAACTAATAGATTCACTGATTGATAAGTCATTTCAAAGTGGGTAGACTACAGAAACCAGCTTGTCTTTAGCATGCTCCCTGTACCCTGCCATGGGGCGCTTTGCCACCCCAAGACCTCATCAGATGTGAGCTCTCAAACTCGACCTAGAAAACAAGCCAAAATAAACTTTTTTTTTTTTTTACAAATCACAATCTGTGGCGTTGTGTTATTAGCTACAGAAAATCAGGCAGAAAATTGATACCACTGACTAGGTTAGTTGCTTTAACATTGCCCAAAATTTACAAGGGAAAAGTTTTGGGAATTTCTGGAACTTCGTAGTGACTAGTACAATGAGCAAATATAGATAGAAATGTAGAGAGTAAAGGCCATGCTAACGAAGTCTCAGATAGAAATGAAGAATATTCTATCGGAAATTCTGGTAAAGGCTAATTTGTCACACTGTTGCAAACAACTCCGCTGCACTATTCCATACTATTAGACTTTATGAATGGCCAAGTGTGAGAGCCATAGCTTGGGGCATCTGAAATTCTACTTTTCTAAAGTCTAAGGGAAATCTAGAAGAAACTGCATGGGTACTTTTAACCACTTACGTTGAGATGAGAGATGAACAAGATATTTTTAAAGGCAGAATTTATAATTAACAGGGAAGCATAGTGGAAATATTTGGCTTGAAAATGTGTTTGAGAGAACAAATATAGAGTGTGGCTAGCAACTGTTTGCTAAAGAGATCACTATCGGTGGAAGAAAGTCTGGATCCTGTGGATCCCAGCAATGGGAGAGAGGCTTTGTGTGCCTTTCATATGTCTTCTGTGATTCTCCTTCCACCACAGTCTCAGAGGCTCAGGAGGGAAAGAGAGCATTGTATGGGCTCCCCGACAGGGGCCTTATTTGGGATTTGCCTCCTGCTTCCCCTTAGGGGGCTCTCATGGGTGAAGGCATGTGAGTCAGCTCTGGAGGGAGCAAGCAGCAGACTTGGGTTGGCATGAATGTGGTGGGGCTAAATCTACAAGTACCCAGGGTGCAAGAGTTATGGGATTCTGGTAGCTATGATGGGATAATAATTTATTCCAACTTGCATATCTTGTTATTTAGGAAATATTGCTGGATGTGACACAATTGCTTGACAGAGTTTCCAGGCTGGCCATTTGCTTAGCAAATCATGACCTTCTGAATCCCTGTAGCAGATACACAAAGGCCAATCTTTGCTATTTTGACTTGATGGTAGTTGAAAGGTACAAGTAGTTTCCTGGGATAGAAACTTCTTGTGCTACTATATTTCAGTATTTAAAAATTTTCCTTGCTATCCCTAGCTTGTGAGCAAATATCAATAGGAGAATAAAAATGTCTCGATTAAAATTTGGGAGCAGTTTCCCTTTTTTTCAAAATCAGAAGGTGTGAGACTGAGAAAATCCAGGTCTCGTGGACACATGCTCTAATCCTACCCTCAAGCTGGCATCATTACAGAAGATTTATTGTTAGAGTTCGCATGAGGCTGGGAGTGAGAGCTCTTGCCAGCCTCTGCTCTCTAGGAAGCCCAACTAAGACCCTGGGAAAACACAACCGTTTCCAAAGATCACAGGCCTTGAACTAAGAGGGTCTAAAGAAAAACACAGAGTGGTGTGAAAGTTGCAAACTCAACGGAGATGGCTCCGCTGGCTTCATTCAGGGGTGCGAGCTTGCCTGCCTGGCACATTCTGCTCACCCAGACCGACACCTTATTCCCCATTAACAAGTGTTGTCCTTCGGCTTCCTTAGACGGTTGGCTTTTCAACTGTGTGTTAACCACTTTTTAACTGCTGAAGGAGGAGGAAGCCTCTGAGGGTGAGAAACTCTCTGAAGTCAGTTTTTAAAGAACAGTGACACTAATGTTAAGTCAAACTTTAAAAAAAAATATTGATGTAACCATAGACCTGACTGAATTTCAGTTATTCCGTGAACACATTCCTTTAGGCTTGGTCTCCGAATCCCTGTGGGCTAGAAGCTGCTAGATGGAATTTCTAATTAAAAATAAAAGTTGGGCTCCCAGAGACTTAACCCCAAATTCCCTCGTCAAACATTCACCCTCACACTCTTTCTCATAAACGACCCCTGCTCTCCTATTCATACTGACGGTTCGTGTTTGACAGGACCCATGAAGCAGCTGACAGCTTCCCCCCAACATCAACACCGTCTCTACTAAAGTAGCTTCAACACCTTGAAATCCACCTCTCTGCCTGAAAGGTTTCTTACCCAGCATGCCCTGTAATTCACACAGGACCTATTTATAAAAGGATTCCCTGTACACTGGGCGATAGTTGCTGGACTAATTTTCTTTTGCTTTGGGGCAAAGCTAAGGAGAATTTTGACTTCATAGACGCTTCCCGTGTTTACACAGATGTGGAGCCCCTTAGACATATTCATTTTGCTTCTCTGTGGTTGCTCTTTGTCTCTTATTTTTCAGTCTGTCTGTCTACATACCATTCTCCTACTCCAACTTCTTTATTAAGAAAATGAGTTATTTCAATCTTGATGAAAGTTCTGGGAACCACACACTGGAATGTACATTATGATTTTCAGTAAATTTTCCTAATCCAGGTTCCTCTAATCAAGGTGAATAGCATTCAAATGGCTCCATTAGGTCTCCTGACAAGTTGGTCCATCTGGGCTTTTTCTGACTTGTTTAGGCTTTACCACAGGTACTCATCAAATCAAAGGTAAAATGACACCTTCCAAGGCCAAAGCATCTTTTACAACTTATTTTGGTTCTTTAACAGAGATAGCGGGATGTAAATTATGGAAATCAACTCCATATTATACAATTGTCCTCCCTTGTCCCCTTCCTTTCTGTCGGATACCAACAGTAAATATATTCATTATATACCTAAGAGAGTAACTGTAGGGTAGGAGAACTGCTTAAGTGAAATACTAGTATTTCCATTTCTTTGAATACACTTTGGAAAATTAATCGCTTATTATTTTTGTTGTAGACAACATTTTGTTTTTGATTTTCATTTTTGTTACTGTATAAAATAGATCTTCAAGTAATGAAATTTCAAAAAGAACAGCTCCCTTTGGTCTCTACAAAGACACTTCTTCCAAATCGAAGGCTAAGAAAAGCCTCTTCACCTTGGTGTGCTCATTAGGTGATGCAATAGATATAAGGAATCAAACATATGTGGTTCCACATTATGTGTAGGCTTTAAAATAAGTTAAAAGCACTCTAATCATTACAAAGAGGCAGTGAAATATTAAGAGAGATTACAGTCATAAAACTGAATGACCCCTGACTTCGTACTAATAGTTCACTCTTTAGATGAGTCTAATATTTCTTCTTTTGTTTCTTTCTACTATTGTTAGAATAATTCCTTTTTACTACCTTGTACTCTCTGCTCTGGACCATTTAGACATTAAACACAGAAAGAAGAATGTGCCAATTAGTAGCTGTAGTGCACAGGCCATTTTATTAATAGAGAATCCAAATTAAAGTGTCTTTTATTCTATTTAGACATTACTGCAAATACATTAATCAAGACTGACCCTTTGTAAATTTAAATTATATAATTATTGATTTTCTTCCATAAAAGTTCATAAACTATTTTCTACACTGAGTCTAAAGCTCAGTCACAGACTTGTGACTGAATGTTTCAATCATAAGGAAAAAGTGACTAAACAGAGTCATAATCATGATTTTTATGTTTGGATAAAGAAAGGTGTAGATACATCTGAGAATGTTAGTTGCTGATTATCAATGCTAAAATGAACTTGATTTTTTAAAATGCAACTTGGTAGGCTCTGATTGCATATGATACCAAAAGCAAGGTAGATGAGTTTAACTGCCTTAGTGGAGACTCCCCAGTAAGATCACCAAAGCTTTGAGGGATAGTGTACTTATGAATGAATCAGCCATATATATTCCTGAAAGAAAACTTTCTTACCATCACGTGTTTGGCATTTTGTAATAAGTGTTGTTATGGTATATAACTAGATGTCCTTTGAAATCCTCATGCAATCATAGGTGGGGTTTGGAGGTGATTAGATTATGGGGCATTACAGCTGACTTGCTGCTAAGAGGTGGGGTCTGGTTTGAAGAAGTGGGTCACTCTGAGTGTGACCTGGAAGGAGATGGCGCCCTTCTGGGCTCCTCTCTCGATGCTCTGCTTCCTGCCTGCCTTCACGCTCTGCGTGGCCCTTCTCTACCATGCCCATCTGCCATGCCATGCTGCCTTGGAGCCAGCTGACCACCTGTGGCCTGAAATAGCTACAAACTGTGAACCAAAATAAACCCTTCTTTAATTTGTGGGTGTCCAGTATTGTGTCCCAGCAGCAAGGAAGGGATTAAAATAAGTATGAACAGATTTGGCTTTGAGCTGCTATCGCACTAATCTTTCCTCCCAGAATAATCAAAGCAGGAAAAAAAAAAAATTACCCTGATGCCTTATCTGACCCCGGCTTTTTGCAGAACAAATTTACATATAGTTTCTGAAAGACAGAAGGTGATGGCCCATTGCTGAATTTTAATTATTTTTGGATGCTTTCTCATGCAACTATTATGTATGGGGCATTGTTTCAAGGAGGAGATAGAGATGACCTACAGAAGCAAGAATTGTTGAATTTCTTCTTGTTGGTATGTAACAAGCCATCGCAATATAATCTATTTGTATGCAGGTTCTAATAGACAATATGAATAAGTTTCACTTGATTTTTAATTTCTGTTGCCTTCTTTGGTCCAAATAATCTTTAGGGACTGAGGATTTTTACAAATGTACATGTAGATTACAAAATGACATAATTTTGTAAGATTGCTACCATTTTGGTACTGAATATTATGACAGAAGTTTGGACATGCTGCTTGTTATATACATCCGGAAGGTACATACTTAAGGCCAGGAGTTGGCGGACCAACTCTTTGTTTGTCCCCAAACTAATTTATTTAGCAGCAAGCACTACAAACCTATAGACTCCTCCGTGGCATACCTCAGAATTCAAAATTCCAAGAAGGAATGCACTCAAATTTATAGAATCATTATATCCATCATATACTCATAAATGCAATCCAACACAATTTCAAATATTAAATAGAAAAATGTAGACTGGCTTTGAAACAACAAAGTTTGCATTCTGCCTCTATTTCTTAGCTTATTTTAAGCCACAGTTTTCTTTATCTCTAAAATAAGGATAATTGTAGTCATCTTATAAAACTGAAGTAAATAATACATGAGATAATGTTTTGAAAGTATTTTGAAAAATGCTGGAGAATTGATAGTGTGTGTATATTTCTTGCCACTGGAGACGGCCTCTGCTACCTCACTTGTTAGCCAATGAAATGTGAGAGAGGATCAGGTGCCATTTCTGGAAAGTGTTTTAAAGCCCTTTGCTGTTGGGCTCAGTTTCTTTTTTTTTCTGTACATCAGTCGGCAATATTCTGCAGGTTGGAGGGCTGACCTCAGAGAGTAGATCGCTGCGTTCGCAACCCCATGCTGTCTCGCTGTCCCACCCCACCATGTGACCACTGCCACAGGCGCCTGTCAGTCAAGAAATGCGAGCGAAAATAAAATTTAAAAAAATAATAATTAAAAAAAAAAAAGAACTGCGAGCGAAATAAGCTATGTTGTTGGGATGCACTACAACTCTGGGCTATTTCCATGGCCTAGTTTGTCTGGTACAAATAGAAGTGATCCCAAGTTTTCTGAGATAGATGGCGTTTGAAATGAAAATGTATACAGACATGAGGAAAAATCAAGACTGATTCTTAGAAAATAATTTTAGAAAATACAAGATGAAGCAATAAAAGGGTGGATTTGTCCAGGCAGTTTGCTGTACTCTCACTGAGGTCTTGCAAGTCAGCCTGAAACATTCTCACTATAGAATTTCCTTAATATCTCCATGTTATAGGGGAAACATGCTTCTATTCACACCTGTACATTTTTCTTTCATGTTCTCCATTTGTAAATTAACTGATCTATGTAAATCATTTACAAATTTCCTGGTACCTGTTTGATACCATTGAATTCTTAGCTATTGTTATTGCAATGCTTTTACATAAATAGTTGCGACGGCTTGCAGTCCTCTCGTTTTCTCATTTTTTTTCCATCATCTGCATTTCACCTAAATTATTTGTAAAATTCAAATTTGACCACCCCAACTCCTGTGATAGTGACTTGGATGTGGAATGTTCCCCCAAGGCCCATGGGTTGAAGACTGGGTCTCCAGTCCATTGTAATATTAACCAGTGAGGAACCTTTAAGGAGTAAGTCACAGTGGGAAGCCTTAAGTCATTGGGAGTATTCTTAAAGAGGGGGTTGCTTTATCTGTTTTGTTTCCCAGCTGCAGTAAGATGAACAGCTTTGATGAATGATGCACACTCCATGCCATGATCATGGGTCAGCTGCCCATGGATTGAAAGATCTGAAACTGAGCATCAAAATGACCTTTTCCTCTTTGTGATTTTACTGTATCGGGCATTTTGTTAGAGTCACAGAAAGCTGACTAACACAAGCTAGAAGACACATTCAAACTACTGTCTCTGAGAGTTTATTTCCAAGCCATGACAAACTTATGGCCTCATTTGGTACTATTTTGCTGTCTCATTCTTAGAATAAACTGCTTAAAATTCCTCTGCATTTACCCAACTAATTTTTACTTGCACATATCTATTCTTTCCTGTTCCTTCTGTTTTGAAATAGTCTTTTATACAAGCTTTGTTACTTAGGTAAATCCTTTTGTCTTTTTTTAATTGATTTTTCTAACTCACAGATAAAAGTTGATACGTTTTCATATTGTTTATTGTGAGCAGTAAGATGTTTTGAAATATATATTTTTATACATATATGTACACACACATATAAATATGTATGTAGTAGAATGGCTCAACTGAGCTAATTAACATATTCATTAATTCATATGCTTATCATTTTTGGTGGTGAAAATGTACTCCTTGAGTTTTAAGACATAGAGCATTTTCAGTAACTATAGTGACTATGTTGTCATAGCATAGATTTCTTGAATATATTTCTCCTATATAAAATTTTGCATTCTTTGAACAACCTCTCCTTAGTCTCTCCTTTTCACCTTTTAAGATCTAGCTTTCTCAATAGTACAAATATTTTTGAAAGAATTTTCCACTGTGTGGATTACTAGCTTCTTCTAATGTTTCTGTCATTCAAGCATTACAGTGATCGTGTTTGAAAATAATGATAAGTTTGGAGATTATCTTGCTCAGTTACAGTGTGAACTCCCTAAAGTGAGGGAATATTTGGTTTATTACAATGCTAGCATCCTGGAATTTTCTGGCAAACTATAGGTGTTCATAAATTTTGAATCAAAAAATGAAAGGTGTAACTACATGTAAGAGAATAAATCGGACAACTGCATTTTTTGGCATACTTATATTTTCTTTGTTATTATATTTTTTGTAATTCTTTTCAAATGTTATTAATATGTTCGTGATATAGATGATTACATTAATCAGAAGGGATTGATACATATATATGACATTGTGATCAATTTTACTCTCCTTGTCTGCCTTCCATCTTCCCTTTCCCTTCTCCAGATCCTTTCTAATTTCTACATGGTCTATCTCCCTCTTTCTTAACATTACTCTTTTATTTTACTCTTTAAATTACTTTTCAGTGTCTCTAATTTTAGAGAAACCATGCAATATTTAACCTTCTGTGTCTAACTTCACTTAGCAATTTGGTCTCAAGATTCGTCCATTTTTTTTTTTTTTAATCTCTTAAATATTTTACATCTCAAATCTTTTGTAGAGTTAGGTGGGATATATATTTAAAACATAACTATATAATCTTAACATTATGTGATGTCTTACAGACAAACTAATATAAATTTCTTGATTAAGAATGAGGAAAGGAAGGAAGAAGAATTAAGAGATTTACCTGGAGAAACATTGGCAACAATACCAGAAAGGTCTCTAAGAGCTAAAATATCTCGGGCACAAGTTCAATTCCATTTCTATTGAATTACACTCATTTTGTCCACTACAGTTCAAAATTGTTGGCAAATTACATAAAAATTCTTAGTAATGAGGTAATGAGAAACACAGATATCATTTTCTACCACCTAATTATTTTCGACTAACATCCACTGACCATCTGCAGTGTGCCAGGCATTTTATGCGTATTACTTCTGCTGAATTATCTGAGTTCTGCCAACTAAATCTGCTACTATTTTATCCTTAAAAAGTGGAAAGCAGAGATTTGAAGTAGTGATACTAAGTGTCAAAAGGCAGATAAATTGAAACCAGGATGATTGAGTTCCTGTTTGATATAAAACACTCACTAAACAAACAGAAGCTACTTGTATTACTATACTTATAAAAATCCATGTCAGTGAACATGTAGGAAAATGGCAAAGAAGCATAATAGCAAAAAATAGAAAATGAAGTTAGATAGAATGTCATTTATCGGTCATTGATTGGAAAACTAGACAACCATACTTATTTATCAACTATTATGTTTGAAGTGATTTTTCCAACTGCACTGAAATGAATATTTTACTCTCATTTCTGGAGTAAATAGGAGCAAAATATCCCATGGAAAATGGAAGTTTAAACTTTATTCCGTATATTCTATTTTGAAACTCTGCTCTTAGTGCTGAGTGTGAATTTAAACTAGTTAAACTTCAAAGCACAAGTGTGTGAAAAAGCAGTATGGATTTCGGTGGAAGATACCAAATCAAAGTAATAAAGAAAAACAAATGTAGGTTATGTTGAGAAATAAGAAGCACGATAGAAATTTCCAAGAGGGAGTGAACTGGAGATAAGCGGAAATTGTAAATCAAGTTATTATGGCAAAATCTTCCAGTGGCTGTTTGTGATGTTTATTAGTAGATTGACAGGTAAAAGGCATAATGATTCTTTAGAAGCTCTCAAAAACTAGGCAAAAGTAAGATCGGTATGGTAGCGGTATATGCAGAATGTATTGACTCTAGGACAGATTAGAATTGGGAGATGGCTATCTCAACACTTTAAGATCTAATGGTTATAAGACCCAAATTAAGGTACAAAATGTGAAGACAGAAGGTAGTGGACAAATGTACTTTGTAGAGAGATTAGTGTACCTCAGACATGATTCGAGAAACAATATCGCTAAATCTATACTATCACTATGTTATCTTAATTTTGCTGTATGCACGGCTGAATGTAATCACTGAAAATAGTGCAGAAAATATTCATTTGTTTTCTGTAATCACATAACTATGATATGTAATGGTATGCCAAATACATGAGTAGTTAAGTTATTGCTGCTCACAACTTGCCAAACACATGGAAAGAGTTGCAAACCCCTTTTGAAAGTGCCATGTGGATTTCTTGGACTATCCCATGTTCATTTATTATAAAGGCAGTATGTCCTGTGATATATAAGTCAAAGCACCGTGTGTTTAAAAGTTTGGTGATGCCGCCATGGATTTCTTTTTTGCAAATGTGCTTTATAACAAGGCTAAGCTTCGTCTAAAAATTCCTCTTCCGTATGGCAACTAGCATTTGCTCTTGCCCTTTCTGCCATGCACTGCTGACAGCTGCATTATTAGTTATTTAGGACACTGGTGGGGATCAAATATTCATGAGTTCCTGAAGGTGTCCAGAAACCAATTTTCTGTAGTTATACTCCAAACCCTCCTCTTCTCTCCTAACATGTTACTGCTTCTTCCATAGAGATTAAATAAATGCTGGTCCTTATCTCCTTGGATTAAACTAATTCACTTAACATTTGCTTCTCATGTTGCCTTCCAAGACACACTTTGCAGAAGTCTCTGTACCACATCTGAACGGACTGTTCGCATGCACATACCTTGGATCTGCCTCCCTACTATCATTTCCTTTCCCTTTAATCATGGAGTTGAAAGTCAGGAGACAAGTATTGGGGTTTTGTTATGTGATTCCAAGATGTTTTAATAACAGACCACGTGGAGAACAGCGAGGAGGCATATGGTGAAGGGAGCACAAATACTTCTTGACTTCAAAGCAAATGGGAAAGAATAAATAAGTCACTCCACAGCCGTCACCTATATGTATTTATTACCTTTGTAAAAACTGCCAGAAGTCGTGGGACTACTAGGAAGGCTGACAGACGCCGCGCTCCTGGCACTATTCAAAATTGCACTAACTTTGAGAACACTGTATGATCTTCAAATCTTTTCATTTTGGTTAAATTAAACAAGAATAGCATACTTGTTTAACAAATTCGAATGATATGTAAGTGTATATTGGAAAAAGTGTAAACCCTTCTATGCCTTCTTTACTGCTCAAGAGTTTTATGTTTTCAACCTTAAAAAGTTTTCTCATGTGTATTAATATGCGTCTGCGTGTTTATCGTTTTGTTTTGGTCTTTTAAGCAAATTGGGATCAGACTCATACTATTCTATATCTTGCTATTTTATTTTTTTAATAATATGAAATATGCTTCTAAAGCAAAGTCTAGTTCAATTATTTTAGTGGTAGTACAGTTTTCCATATACAGATGTTGTGTGATTCTCCTTTCTCTCCCTCTCTCACACACAGAAGCAGACAGATACAAACCCACGTTATTTTCTCTCTCTTTTTTTTTTTTTTCATATCACTGGTAACACTGCCAAGTTGCCTTTTACATGTTTGTGTATGTGTGTTTAATCTTTTTATAGAAAATAGATTTTCATACATTGTTCGGCATTTAAATTTTTTTTCCGTTTCACACAGTGAACATGAGGTGCACTTATACACCCATACACATTCTTTGTCTGTGTGTCCACTATTTCAGTACTGTCTACAAGCTACTTCTGGCAAATATTTAAAAAAATTATAACTAGAGTGCTAACCACATTCATTATAATTCTTTCAAAGTATTTCTATATGTTATCTTATCCATGCCTGTAGCTTCTTAGCTCTGGGAAATAGAGATTCTCTTATCAGCACCCATGACCAGATTTGTTTTGTGGTCCAGTATCTTTCTCTACTTGATATTCATCAACATGTTGTTGATGCCATTTTTTTCTTCTTTCTTCAAGCAATTTTTAGCATCAGCCTCTCTCTGCAGTAAAGAACAAAGCTTCAGAGGAAATGACAGCTTCCCTAGAAGACCTCGAAGTACCTTCCTACGCTCAGGGTTTGTTTGTTCTCTTTAGAAAATCAGAGAACACAAAACCTGGGCTACATCTGACAAGATGCTGCGCCAAATTCATTTTTAGCAGATGTCAAATTGTGGCTGACAGTTCTGTAGCCAGAAGAGTAAGCTGGGACAAAGGAAGGGAGAATGGGATAATATTGCAACATGTAATATTTTCTTTGCAACCTCACTGATTTTTTTTTTTTAAGGGAAAAATCTTGTGGTATACCGGAGATTTTTGCCAATTTTGTTGGGGGTAGAAAAGCCACAAATTTGAAGTGATACTAGTTTTATGAAAAGAAAATGAACCAACTTGGTAGTGAAGAGTAAAATGTTTGTGTTTGTAATTATGGAAAGACAGAGATGGATATAAAAGTTAGAAAAATAAAAGTAACCGCATTTTTATTGGCTTATTATAAAACAAGTTCTAGAAGTAGAATAGCTACATAGAAAAGAACTATGTTCGGGGACTATTGTAAGAGTTAAGAAATCTAGTCAATAAAGCCTTATTTTTTAAAAAGGTATTAATTTCCTAAAATAAGTATACTTGGGGTTTATATTATGCATTTATTTGGGGTTTATATTATGCAAACCATCCATTTCTGTGCATATGGAAGCCCAGAAAATATTATTGTTAATATGTAGTTAGGTGGGCAACATGGTAGTGTTTGTGTATCAACAAGTTGAAATGATTAATCTAGCTATTCTGGGTAGAAGCCGCAAGGGAGGAAAACAACAATTGAGTTAAATTAACTGCCTTAATATTCAAGAAATAAAACGCTTCATACTAAAACACCAACTTCATTTCAATTGATTGACAGCAGTTGAGAATTACTTTGATGGGCCTCCATGCTGTTCTATATTATCTGTATTACTTCATTTCTCTCTCTGCTTTGGGAAGATAATGTACCCAAAATAGACTGTGCAGGAAGGTATTATTTATACAGCCTACCTAAATACCTTTGAGGCTGTACTCATTTAAAAATGCTTAAGCTTTCCTAGTTTGGGAATTCTAACATTCCGGAGTGAAATAGTACATTGTGTATAGTCTAACATTTAGCAGTAATGAAGAGAAAAGTACATAAGGCAAGACATATTTTTCTTCCCCTCATATTGCATACTTTGTGTATACCCCATTAAACTAGGTAAGATTGATTATGTTCTTCTCTAATTCTTAAGTATTATATACAAGACGGCTAACAGAGTTGTCCTCAATATTGAAATTATGCCAATCTAAATACAGTATTGCCTTGTACTTTTGAACAACTTGAATGCTCCAAGAAAGGAGCAATTTACCTAAATACCTGAGCATCTGGGGACATGTCTTTTATTTACAATTTGTCTACCAGACAAGTCATTAAGAACTTCCAGAAAACGCTAGCTAGGTTTTCAAGATAGGAAGTCCAATGTAACTTATGATTCAGAAAAGCCATTTGGCGAAAGTGAAATTTTATGCAATTAAATCCATGCAGTAAATATATTGGCAAATTATTTAGACTGTTCCATAACATTTGGACGATTGCCAACATAACTAAGATGGAAAGAAATTCTGCCTTGTGAAACAACTGCTCCTTCTGCAGAACTCAGACATCACGATTCTGGAATGCCTTATTGTGCTCCAGATCCTGTGCATGTGAGTGTGAGTGATTCTGTCCTTAAATTTATCACTTTTTAACTCAAAGACTGACTTAGCCCTTAAGATGACTGCTCTAGGTTCACTTCAAATTATAGGTTTTTAATAAAACCAAACATCAGTTATAATTTTGAATATTTCAGGGTCATTACTTACTCATTTGACACTTCACATGAATTAGACAAAGGGGCGTATTGGAGTGGACACAGCTTGGGTCAGCACCTTCCACCCTGACCTTGTCTCCTCATTTAAGCATGATTTTGTAGCCACAGCCTGTTCGATGGTCTGTGTCAGTTCTGCATCTTCAGTCAATCTCTAAATTAAGATTTGTCCCATTATTTCTTGAACATTCTACTGATCTCAAAGCTTAAACTACACTCAGAAAACTCTGATCCTTTGCCAAACATTTGGTTCATATTTTAATGAAATAAATTATTGAAAAGTATTTGATTTATATTCCTTCAACCTGTATTTTATTTACTTCAAATGAATATTTCCCCACCCTCTTCTTGTTTCGGAGGAAAAAAGTATTCCTTCTTCCATCTGGGATTAGCCTTTCATTATTCTCTCACCTGCTGAGATGATTGCCCACTGCAATTTTCCCCTCTTGGCTTTGCAAGTTTGAGCTTTCTCTTTGTACTGAACTTTGGCTTGCTTATGTTTTCAAATGTCCACTCTCTAAACCTACAATCATATTTACAGTTCCTTCCACCTGGAAATCTTGGAAAGACTTTCACCAGTCAGATAAGCCTCAGTCCTCCCTCTCTTAAAGGCAAGTGATAATCCACCTTCCCTAAAGATTTTTCTAAACAAGAAGTACTCTTTCTATAGTCCCTTAAAATTTTACCCAAATACTTGGTACGGTAGTCACAATTGCGTAAGTGTTGCTTATAGGGATATTTAATCTTGGAAAAGGAATATATCTTCCAGACAAAATTCAGAGTTACTTCGACTTGGAGTCCTTAACAGAAAGAGAATATCATGCCTATACGCAATTTGTTTTCCTAAGGACTTTATGAATGAAATTTCTTTTTAGAATGTTTCTCTTTTTAAAAACCCTTTAACATTTATTTAAAGGTATTTAACAGAGTTTACTTTTTAGAGCAGATTTAGATATACAGCAGAAGTGAGTGAAAACTACAGAGAGTTCCATGTACTGCTGGGCTCCACTTCTGCACAGAGTCTCCCTCTCCCAAGTCCTGGACCGCAGTGAGCACGATGGTTCAACGCTGATGAGTCTTTATCTCCCAGAATGTGTCTTGCATTAGGTTTCATATTCAATGCGTTATATATTCTTTGGGTTTCGACAAATAGAAATGTCACGCACCCATCTTTATATTACCATGCAGAGTTCTTTCACTGCCTTAAAAGTCATTTATTCTGTGCCTGCACATGCATGCATCCCCCATAACCCAAACAGCCACTGACTCCTTTGCTCACTTCACACTTGCACACATTCTAGAATGTCTTAGAGCTAGAATATACACTATGGACTTTCCCTTTAGCAATATTAATTTAGATTTCCTCGAATTCGTCTCTTTTCTTTCTAGCACTGAATAATGTTCCACTATCTGGAAGTACTGGTGCTGATATATTCATTTATTCCCCTACCGAGAAGCTTTTGGTTGCTTTGAAATTTGGCAATTTTGAATGAAGCTACTATAAGTATTTGTATCCACATTTTCGTGTAATTTGGGTGCATATCTACAGTACAATTGCTGGATTTTATGGAAAAAGTAAACTGATAAACTGTCCTTCAAAGCGACTGTACCTTTCTGAATTTCCACAAACAGTAAATAAGTTTCTATTTTTCCACACCCTCTCCAGCATTTGGTGGTGTTCCTTTTCTAGCTCTGAGTACTCTAACAGGTGCGTAGCGGTCAGGCACTGTTTTTTTTAATATGCATTCTCCTGATGACTCTTGACCACACACAGCTGCTGGACTTCACTAATCGCCCGCTCACTGCTCCATTATGCCCTGGACCGTAAATTGTTTTGAATAATAATCTAATCAAATTACGAATCCTTTGAGGAAGAGATTTCTAAGGTCTGTATTCAGTATTCGTTCTGACCAAGGCAGTCTGCTACCATTGTCTTATTCCTCAATTCTTTCCAGCAAACTGTGTGGCCAAGAATCTAAGTTATGTCTTAATTACATCCTGGAATCCCCTCATATTTCCCTCCCACCACAGCCTTCCTTGTTTCTGAGCATCAGCTTACACTTGAACTTCTCTGTGCTCTCTTGCAAATAGGGTCATTTCTTTGGAGAAGAGATTAGGGACTACAGGATTGTTTTCACAGTCTGCTCATCTCCCACTCAGGTGGAATGACTGAGCCAAGGTCTTGGAGCAGAGAGTGGGACACTGAGAAGCTCCTTTCGCAGTGAGAAACCTTCAGTAAACACTAGGCATGCATTGGAGTGAGCAGGTACCAAAGGTCTTGGCTTGTCTCTCCTACGGCGGAGCTATTGCCCCAAAAGCCAGGGTAAGCGATGGTCCCTTGGGATGTGTGACACAGCATGGCCAAGGATGAGCTCTTAATTCACAAGCAGGATTAGGCAGAAGCAGGAAACTGCCACCTACTGACTCTACTTGCCTGGAATTTAGCCTCAGCATGCACAGCTGAGAGCAAGATTAAAAAAAAAAACTTTGAAGTCCTTCTCCTTTCTGCCTTCCATCTGGGAGCTGGGGAAGAGGAAGCCCTCTGCTGCTGGCGGAGGAACCAGTCTGAGGTGGAGTCGCTACAGCACATATTTGTGAAGAGGGAGAGAGGGACTGGCCCTGATTCAAATACCACAGATGATTAGCTGCCTTAAATTTCCACAGAGTCTCACAAGTAGGTCTCTCTTTTCACTTAAGTTCATTTCATAAGGATCAATTTTAGAGTCTTCAATTTGTTGTGTTGCTATAATTGCAGGTCAGCAAAACTTCTTATGGTGTCTTGCTGATTAATATTCTCCAGTATTTCACTTTACACACAAGGGACTTGGTTTTCAGCTGTTTTCCATCTTACTATGAAGGGATTGCTGGTAGAATTTTTAGCATAAGGCTCAGTATTCAACTTGAAGGTCAGTGGGACTCTCTCTGGCCCCTCACCAGGAAGACTACTTGAGAGTAATCAATTTTATCCTTTTCTAAGTACTTTAAATCCCATCAAATGTAAGATAACTATAAAGTAAGTAAAGTGTTGCTGAATTTACTAAAATAAGTGTTTAGATGTCATATATATGTATATGTGAGTGTGTATGAATTAATTAGAGAAAAATATGGGGGCATCAGAAAGGAGAGGGAATAGAAACATTTTCTTATGATGTGTCTGAAATGTAGAATTTCTTTACCAAGTTCAGTGTTTCGATATTGGAAATCAGCAAATCATTTTCTGAATTCTGAAGTGAATTTTAGTTATTTGTCATGGTAAGGTAGAGATGACACTGGGTTGAGAATAAGTGCACATTAGTTTTATTCCTAGCTCTGCAACTAACTGTCCCTGCTAATTTAGGCAGGTCTTATAACAGTTATCTGCTTCCTTATGTAAAAAATTATATTAATTAAATCTGAATTACACACCATGCAGAGTCATTAAAAGATTAAAGCAATAATATACAATATAAATGCAAAGTCTCTTACACATCGTGTATTTAAGTATAATTCATAAAAACCGGAAATGCTAAAAATAATATAAATATATCTATAATAAAATATATAAATATAAATGTATAAATAAAAAATAAATATATCTTCACATATCTATTTAGCAATCAGTATTCCAGGAGGACAGATCTCACCAGGGAAAAATCAAATACTCATGGAATTTACTGGTAGAGACAGAAAATAAATATATATTTAATTCTACTTTTACCTAACATAATATGTTTTTGAGTTCCATTCGAAGTTTTATTTTAAACAGAAATAAGAGTGAACATTCAAATTAACACTTTTCTATTATAATTATTTTTCTACCTTGACTAAATTGCACGGGAAGTTTAGTTTCCTTAGAAATACTTGTCTAAGTGCAGTATTAAATTCTTTAGGCAAAGTTCACAGTTGAATTGGATTGCTTTTATTTATGTTCTGGTGAAATAAAGTATTTCTCTTTATTCAAAATTATAGTCATCTATAACTCATTGGTATTTATTAGGTTTTAACAATGTTAAAGGCCTGCCTGGCACAGTGGAATGCTTTCAGAGCCTGACTAGAGGAAGTCTTGCCCCACAGTGATGGATGAGGTAGCAAAGGTCTCTCAAAGCAGAATCACAGCAATGCAGCATTACCAGTGGCTGCCCTTTTTCCTGAAAGAAGCTTTTGATGAAAGAGAACATGGAGAGAAGCATGACTATAGTGCATACTTACAGAGGTAAAGCCGTAAGACTATAGTTTAAGGATGCGGGGTACACTAATGGTAATCTACTTATTGCAGTTTCATAGATGTAAAAGTTTTTTTTTCAAGAAATGCATTGAGCTCTTACTATGTGCCTATTACTCAGGTTTATGATTCACAATGAATAGAGTATATCTTGCATCTGCGATTTGCCTGTAAGTCATTTAGGGAAAGTAAAAAATGGATATGTAAAGGTGGCAATAGGCCACTGCTGTATCTCGGCACTAAACATCCCAAACAGGAAGAAGCTAATTCCCTACAGAAGAATGAGAAAGGTTATAAAAAGTAAACTACAATTGAGCTGACTTTTGAGATGTTCACTTGAGGGACACAGTAGAATGTAAGGTAGTGGTCATCAGGAGTGTGTCCTGCAAGTTTTCTAGAGATCAGCTAAGCAACGCAAACTAATATGCACACATCCTATTAAGAAGGGAAAATCCAGGCAACACTTTTACTTTTAGCATATCAAAATTTTATGAAAATATGTCTTTCCTTACTGGGATGCTCTATGAAAAGTTGTAGTTACCATTCTACAATAACTTGTGCTATTTTCCTCAATCCAGAGATAATGAAGACTACTTTCTTATATACAAGTAAATACAATAGAATTTATTGCAAACATCTTTAACATCTTTTAAAATTTAAAGTGAAAAGTTATACATCTCTTAACACTATTGATACTATTAAAATAATTTAAAAAATAATTTAAGAAAACACCAGTCTTACCAAGCCAGGATGTCGAAAATTACCTGAAATTATAAAAAATGTTTTTCCTGATCTCAAAGCTAAAAATATACGAAAGTACACAAAATATTCAAAGCTGAAAATGTTATCAAAAGCTATTTTAGGTTGGCAATGAAGAAGTTGCCCAAACACAAAATCCAAGACGAGGGATCTGTTTTATATACTAAAATATACAAAAACCACAAGGAAGATATAAAATGTTATAGCATCTGAAGAAAATTATTTTATGGCCATTTTGGGGAGAGTTATCACAAAACTGCAATGCATCTCCAGGAAAGCTCATCTCAGCATGTTCCTGAAATACGTATACAACTTGACAGGATTTGATTCTCCTTATTGAATATTTATAATTGCTGCCCACTAAAAATGAAGCTCCTATTTTTATAACCAGGTGATTCAGTGAAAGTTGAAACCTACTTATACCAGTGATCTTTTGGCTGGCAAATAGGTGGATTTTAGTTTGGCATTTCTGAATAAAGCTTGTCTGTTTTGCGAAGTGTTCTAGGGAGGTATGCATGAATTTTTGTAAGGCTTCTGTCCTAAAAATTAAAAATGATGAAGTAATGTTCTATCCCACAAAGAACTGGATGAAAATGTGAAAGAGTTAATGTAATTTTTCATGCAATAAATAACTGGATCTGAAGTTAGAGTTATTCTCTATTCAAAATGTGCCCATGTAATGGAAAGACATGCTTTTCTCCGTGAAGAAGAAGTGCGAGCAAACACATTAAGTACCGCCCAGGTTGCAATTCCAAATGTACACTGAGGGATATGAGCGGGGCACGAAGGGACCTCGGAAAATAAAAGGGGATCTAGAGCCCCAGGACCGAAGAGGTTTTCAATCACACTTTAAAATTAAGTGTCTCAAATCAAGATTTAATTTACAGTTTAAGATTTAATAACACAGTCATCTCATGTTAATTAAACAGCAATGGATCATTTACCAACCTGTTTAATGAGGTGTAACAACTATTGCATATAAAACATACCGACATTATTATTACATCGCCATTAAACGTCAATAAATCTGTTTGAATAATTATCGGTATTTAAGTGCTATAAAATCACTAACATAACAGACCTACCTATTTATATTTAATAAAACAGGAATTTTATATTAGGAATAATTAAATTCCCAGGACTTCATTTCTGTTTTTGTTTGGCGAACAAGACCTTTTTACAGCAATTGAAGTTGCAGCTCCATTAATAAATGAAGAATTAAGAAGGGAAGAATTCAGCCCACACTGAAGGAGCTATTCTCGTGATTACTTTTAAAGCTTCACCTTTCTCCAAGGGTAAAGCTTGACTTTCATTTAATTAATGAATGTGATTGGAAGAGTAGACCCGCCACTATCCTTTTGACTGGAGGATCATAAATCTTTATGCCATTTGCCTTTTTCTCACACAAGGTACGTTGGAGAGGAGGTTACTTCATGGAAGGTGCAGAATAGCAGTCACTTTTATGTGGCGAACTTCTGTGTAGCTGGCAAGGGGCAGAGTTCCCTGCAGACTGGAGCAGAAGCACAATGAGCTGCGCTTGGTATCTGTGCCCAGACTGACCTCATTGTGAGGAAGGAGTGAAGCTTCAGATAACTGATGTCCCCGAATGATGAAGTAGTTACAGTCTTGCACAGGAGAGTGCGATCTCCAAGGTACGTGCTGGGACAGAGAGCCAGCGCAGTTCAGCAAACACAGAGCTGCCTGTGGGACCATTTTCAGTATGAATAACTTGACAAGTTTGCATTACTGGTATCTAATTTCAGAATGACCATTTATAAATGCAGTATTTGCTTTCTTTATCCAGAATGTTAAATAAAAGCACAGTGTCTCCTGTGAGCAGATGGTTCAGGGGAGATATTTTATGCAAAGCTGACTGTCTGTACTAGAGACAGACACGGGACAAGAAACTCAGGGGAGCTGGGCTTGGGGCCGACTGCTGTAGGGATAGGGGAATGCTCCAAGAAACCAGTCAAATGTGAGTTAGACGATCCGTTGCTTCTCCCCTTCTAAACGAGTTTCGAAGTGAACAATATAGTACTGTGCAGCACAGATGCAGTATTTTACAATGGATTTCTATAATATGTTTCTTTTACATGACTGATGCTTTCTAAACCCATTGATCAGCACTACTTCCCGATTTTTGTTTCTGCGGGCCTTGAAAGTCACCATTCTACTCTTGGCCGTGGATAAAGGTAATATAGTATATACGTGTAACGGTCCAGTCATCAGCCCTCAAAAAGAAGTGAATCTTGCCATGTGCACCAACATGAATGAACCTGGAAGTCATTATGAAAGTGAAATACGCCAGTCACAGAAGGACAAATGTTCACAATTCTACTCGTATGAATTATCTACAATAGTCAGAATAAAACTCTTTTTTTTTTCCTAGAATGAAACTCTTTTATGCAAATGTCATGGGTAAACTGAACTCTGTAAAGCTAGAATTCTTTTTGCAAACTAGGTATATGACACTTGAGTCACACATATTTGTTTTTCTTAGTGGTGCTCGACGTAATGCTACATATTGTGGGGAGGGACTGCCAAAAGTAGGAACGTAAACTCTGTCATCCAGTTGAAGGGGCGTGTATTGCACAACTACAACTACAGTGAAGAGGAAAAAAGAGTCTATTCAAGTGCTAATTACATATTATTGAAGTCTCACGGAGAGCAAACTGGGAAGAGCAGAGCCTATAAGAAGAGGAGTGGCTTTTAGAGTAGGAACTTGGGTGGTGACACAAAGAACAGCGAACATGTAAGGGGAGGTGGGTTAGGAGACATTTCAAGGCAGGAGAAAAGCTTGAGTGAAGGTCTGTGTGGAAATGTGTCTTACTATAAAAAAAAAAAACAAAATGAAAAAGCTACACTACTTAGAAAATGGGAATTTTGCAAACCATTTAAAAATCTGTGTTCTTATTAGGGCAGATACAGTGGGGTCATTATTTAATTGCTATTTAGCAAAAAGCACTTATGTTTGTTATTAAAGAAACTTTGAGGCACTGATAGAATTTGAGCCCAGAAACGATGTGTCAAAACTGACCTCCTGTCTATCTCACTGTTCATCATCGTTGTGTGGATTGTAATTCATACGAGTCTTACAATAGTTTGTATCTTCGTTTCCTTGTTTGGCTAATTAGTTTCTGAGAACAGGTCAACATATGTCTTACTTCAAATTTGCCTATGCAAATTTCTTGTCATGGGGTGCCCTTGCTACTTTGCATGCTTTACGATCCACTTGCGTCCACTTAACAACATGGTTTCCTGAGATCCCTGGGGAAATACTGCGCGGAGTGTCCCAAAAGGCAGGCATTTGCTTTCATTAGGCTCAGTGTCTGTACTAAGCCAAGTCAGAGCAGATGACTGGAATAATATCTTTTAGGGGTTGCGGAGTAAAGAAATCACAATCTCTAACATAAATGAATTAAAAAAGAAACATTGGAGAAATTTTAAAGATGAGGCTTACTGCAGGAGAAAATCAGGGAAAAGATAACCGTACAGTAGATTGTTCACCTTCTTAAAACATATGTGAAGTACCACTCATAGAAGGCAGGGAACAATGAACTATCTAATATTCTAAAACCTAAAAGCATAGTTATGGAACATGTGCCAAAACTTCAGACAGTTCAGCCAAAGAAGTTCCTAGATAATATAGAGCCTTGGAATGGCACAAAATCTTGAAGGTGAAAATATTATCCCAGAAACAATGCTAATATTTTTGTGCATACATACACACACATGCATGCACACACACACGCACACATACACCAAAGGAGGGAGAGAAAGAGATAGAGACATACTAATAAGAGTAAAGACTTTTTTCTGTAAGAAGTTTGTGTTTTCCCTGGAAGGAAATTATTATTTACTGTGTACCAGTGTTTGCCAGGTTAATTTGGATTAAAAGAGTCTTCATTAAAAGTTTGTTGTCTCTCTGACTCAGAAAAGGCCATAAACATCTGGCTAAAGTAATTATTGACTTGCACAAATTTTAAAAATCACAAGAATATCAAAATTCTTGTCTCATAGGTGATGAATCGATGTTTCCAAACAACAGTGATGGATACAGTAAATCAAAGAGAGGGTAGAAGCTCTGTTTTAAAGAGAAATTATGAAAGAATTCAAATGTCATGCATTATGGTGGAGTATGTGTACGTTTTGAAGACTGACTCTGTTCTAAGAATATTTGAATGGCAGGCAACATTTATAAAGAGAATGTCAAATAATCAAAGCCAGCTTCAAAAAGGTTCATATTTCCATGGACAAAAATCCAAAGTGATGTAAGGAGCTGCATGAACTGACAGATTGGGGATTAGTTCTTGAGGAATAATAATAATGAAAATTGCTAAAATGGGGTGAAACTGGGTGCTGATTGGCTGGGTAGAAACTATTTACAAATTTGAAAGAGTTTCTACTGTCAGTATAAGTTTGATTGGAGGGGATGTAGAGAATCTATTAAAAGTTGAAAAAAAAAAAAACCTTTAAAAAACAATTCTTGAGGGGTTGGGGATTTAGCTCAGAGGTAGAGTGCTTGCCTAGCAAGTGCAAGGCCCCGAGTTTGATCCTCAGTCCTTCTTTCAAAATTATTGGGTAGTTGCAAGGCTTGAAGCCTTTTCTCTGTGCTTGGAACATGCTACTGTTCAGTGATATGGTGGCTCTGGTTAGGGGACTGAGTTACAGTTCAGGTTTCTGTGAGGAGATAGTTGATTCAGTGGAAGAACAAAGACACAACATTTTAATCAGGACCTCAATGCAGCTGGCTGCTTTGTCTGTCTTGGAATTTCAACATTTCCAGTATCAGCAGGAGGGCAAGAACCACAGCTTTGTGCCCTCAGCTTCCTTTCCACACGAAGGACTGGAGCAAACTTGAACAACCAAAATATCACTAGACCAAGAAAAGTAAACCAGATGGAAAAAGAGTGTAAGCAAGCGGACAGTGAGACTCTTACAAAAACAAATAAAAATATGGGTAAATTTAGTGAACTATTCACTAAATAAAGATGATTAAATGTGATTTTAAATAAAGGGGAATTTAAAATCCAGGTGAAAAACTTCACAATAGCAAGCAAGGAATGATGCTTGTCCAACTTCTTGTGCACTCAAAATGTAAGGAAATCCATTGGAAAAGTTGGAAAAGTAATTTGAAGCTTTTCAAGAAGAAGGAGAATGAAAAAAGAAATTAAGAAGCTTTATGTACGATAAGGAAGTGACCAAGTGAAATATTTAAAAGGTGGAAAGCAAATGAAGAACAAAGATCCTTTCTCTATCCAGTTTACAAGAGGATTTTGTTGTGTTAAAAAATAATTCCCAAAGCTCAGTAGCCTGCACTATTAAAGCTAAGTCGTCCTTGCTCCCTGCGAGGTTCCACTGAGTGTTCTTCCTGGCTCGGCTCTGTGTGATCTCCACTCGGCACTTCAGGTTGGTTGGGGAAGCTTCTATTTGGGAATCTCTGATCTTGTATCATAGAAGAAAGCGATTGTGACAATACTTGTAATACTTCTGTGCAAAGATAAAACTTATTCTTTCCACTCAAACTTCACTTGATAAACCAAATCACATGGCAAGAAACAAAATGTGAACTACAAAGTCTACTCTGCAATCATAGGCAGCCTGGTGAGGGGCGATGTGAGCAGAGGCAGCAAACATTTCAAAACTGAAACACTGGCCAAGAGAAAATACAGTATGTAGTGTTGTGAGTCAGTTGAAATATATCTTTTATCACAATAACAGCAAGCAGATGAAAACAATCCACTCAGTGATAAGATTTGAGATTTCTGCAGAAATGAGAGTGTAGGCTACTTAAGTAACAGTAACTCTAAAACAGAGATAGTAAGTCTAAAAGTAGGCTAATCAAAATAATATGCCAGTTGCTAATTAAAAGCTGCTATGGTACAAGCAATAATAGATAAACTATAATTTAAGTCAGTAGCTATAATAGAGAAACATTATTCACCAAGTAAATATAAATATCATTAATATTTTGTATTAAAAGCTTTCAAAATATACGTGTGTCAAAACCAGTAAAAATCTATAATATTTATGTTAATATATGTCTATCATATTAGAATCAATGATTGTAATAAATTTGAAGAGTAAAATTAAAATATTTTCTTGCATATAGATACTAGATAAATAGATGGTAGATATAGCTCTAACACTGATTTATATAATATTCTATTTAACCACTTACAAATTTTTTTTTGAGACAAGGTCTTGCTATGTAGTTCAAGCTGGGCTTGACCTCGTGGCAATCTTCCTGCTTCACCCTCCTGAGTCGTGGTATTACAAGTGTGTGCTACCATGTCTAGTTCTATAAATTCATTTTAAAGGTTCATTGAGAGCTGAACATCGTGGTGTATGCCCATAAGCCCAGCACCCACGAGGGGAAGGCAGGATAATTACCATGAATTTGAGGCCAGCCTGAATTTCACTGCATGGTGAGAACTTGTCTCAGAAAACCAAAGGGGGAGGGAGGCTAGATTGAATGCTCCCTATAAACATTGACGGAAAAATTGAATGCACTCAAAGTCAAAAAGTAAATTCAAATACATCTCAGAAATACTGTACAAATATGTTCTTTTCTCTGATTTCAATGCAACAATTAAATTAGAAAATAAGGGTTAAGTAGTTGTAAAACTATAGTACGTGAAAATATTTGAGTTAATATACAATATACTCAAAATTATTACATAGTAAAGAAAGAGAAGTATGACTAGAGTGATACATAGTAGGAAAATATCTGAAAAGAAAATTTACAGAATAAAATATTTTGCAAAGAGATGCGCATTTTCACATCTGTTACTTCTTCTTTGGAGAGTCTGTTAGTGCCTGGAATTGTTGAACGTGGCAGTGAGAGGACTCAGTGAGACATAAAGGGACCGTGTCACAGGGCACCACCTGGTAACCCTGGCGATGTGTACACCCCACAATCTGGATACGCAGCCTGCAGAATCTTGACCCAAGTGTGCAGGGAGATATTCGAAAGAACGTTCATTTTAGTATTATTTGAAATAATCCTCAGTTTACAGGCAGTTAGGACCTGATAAACCCACTTTAAACTGAACGTATTTTCACTCAATAATACCCTTAACATTGAATCTATCTGATTTTCCAAATATCGCAGCTTAGCCTAGCCTCCATGAAACTTGTTTGGAATATCTGCATGAGTCTAAAGTTGGGTGAAATCAACTAACAGAAGGCCTCTGTTTAATACAGCACTGACTATTTCATGTACTTTATTGAAAGTACTTTTCTGCAAGATGCTAATAAGAAAGCAAAGTGTACTGTGTTGGTTATTTATACTCATGGATGTTTGGCTTACTGGGAGCTGGGACTCTGCCACTGCCCAACCTCGAAAGTGTATCATAACACCTATTGCTAGTCTGAGTGTCTAAGTCTATTTTCTGCTGTGATAAAAGAATCTCGCACAGTGGGTAATGTATAAACAGAAGTTATGTATGACATAAAGGTGCCAGAATCTCGTGTGCACCAGCTGGCTGCATAATAGCACTGCAGAGAGTGTTACATGGTAGGAGAACATATTAGGGAATGAGAAGGCGGGAGCAAGACAAAGCTGAGGAAGCTCAACTTCCTTTCAATAGAGTGAATCTGTTCTAGCTAAACCATCTCATGGTAAAGAGCTTGATTCATTCAAGAGGATGGAGGCCTCATGACCTAGTCACCTCTTAAACGTCCCACCTCCCAATGTTGGCACAGGAGCAGTTAAATTTCCACATCAGTTTTGAAAGGAACATTTAAAATATATCAAGAGGAGACCAAATTTAGTATCTGAAGTACGATTTCTGTAGAATACATAGTGCGTTGATATTATCATCAAGTCAGAAAATCCTAAGTTAAATCATTGTTAAATCAGGAACTGTATGTAATAAAAATTTCCCCCAAAATCTACCCAAGGAATTTATAAATATTGTGAAATTTTCATGAGGTGCAACTCTAATCAGCAGTTGAATTTAATAAACTAGAGCTTCATAAGTGAAATGCATAAAATTATGGAGTAATATTAAGTGAAAATAGCAGGTTGTGGAATGAAAACCCTGTAAGTACAGGAACAATTAGAAAAATTTTTAAAACACGCAGACAATATTGTTGATTGTACATTTGCAGTCGAGGATTAAGGCACAACGAATGAAGAAGAATAACTGTAATTTTGTGAAGTAGGCTGGGGAATGTGTTTAGGGAAGTGTTCTCAGAGGACCAAAACTGTATAAGATTTTAATTTCTAAAAAAAAAAAAAAAAAACAAACATGAAATAAAAACATGGAAAGCAAATACAGCACCGTACTAAGTGCTGTCAATCTGGATGCAGGCTAGATGGTCGTATGTCAAGTTGCTTCCATTTTCTGTAAGACTGAAACATTTCATGATTCACTTACAGGAGAAATGAGTAAAGTCAATGGAGGGGGGAGAGAAGGCCTCTCGGAGTCCCTGGCACAATATTCCCTTATATGGTTTGAGCCAGTACTCATGACTGCCTGTGTATCCTTGCTGCACTATGTTTTCATCAAGGTTCTTTTCTAAATACACCGTCCCCTGAGCTTTTCTTTTCCCTCACACCTAAAGAAGCACTAACATGCAAAGCATTGCAGGTGACAAATTATCTTGAGAACTGGTTGACCACAGCAAGAAACATTTCCCAGCAGTACACCTGGATCCTCTTCTCTGTTCATCTCTTTCTTTGCCCAGTTTCCTCTTGAAAATTCCTGTTTATGCTGCTCTAAAAGAAAAGTCTTATTATGTTTCATCTTGAGATGCTTGCACGTTCTACGATTAGAGATTCTCTCTGTTGTAATGGCATTTGAAGAAAGTCACTGCTTTCCTAATTCTGGATTAGTTTTTATTTGACTGGTTTTTAGCAATGAGAAAGTTGTATATGGCCATGTGCACTGGTCCATAGACTTGGGCCTGCTTTAATTTACTACTAAACTGTAATTTTATTACTAAAATTATCTTGCAGCTCAGTTTTGTGTAAGAAACTTTCAGACGCGTCTTTAACTGATCTGACCTGAATAGATTAAAAACAGTGAATATTCCTGTTATTATCTTTTTATCCCTCCAAACAAGATGATTATTACACATTTTGGTATGTGTGGAATGGTTTATACCAGTAGTGGCAAAGCTGTGGCATGCATGGCCAGTCGGCACACCGAGCCCCAGCACCCAGTGGAGGATTCAGGTTTAATTGCTGTGTTGGCACTTTGTGATAAATAAGTGGGTTTTGGGTTGCAGTTTGGGCACTCGGTCTCTAAAGGGTTCTCTGTCACTGGTTTATACTATAAAAGTTTACACCTATTTTAGATTGATTTATACCTGTTACTTATTTTTAACAGTTCTCTCGTTTGAAAAGAGTTTCCATTTGGATAACAGATTATATATTCAGCCTACTTTATTTAGGTAGTTAGATGTAAGCATACTGTCCAACCTCTAGGAAATTTTAAATGTAAAAAATCCCAGAAGACAAACCTAATATAATGCTTACCTCTTCTGTCCTCACCTGTGATTTGGCTGAAATTCTGCATGGAAAGTGGCTAGTGCAGGCTCCTACTTTCTGTTTCACTGCATTCTGCTGTGTTAGAGTGGAAAAGCAGTGAAAGAACCGGCCAAGGGCAAGTATCAGTCTGAAAGCCTTGAGAGTCTCTTTAGACTGTACCTACTACTTGGAGCAAGTGTACCAGGCAGTGAGGTCTAGCGCGTGTCCCTTACTGGGTCCCACCTTATTTTCCATGGAGTCTTTGCCTGGCCACGAAAGGGCCTCTTCAGGATACAGTCCTCTAAAGGATGATGAGAGACAGAAATAGTGAAGCAGTCTGTCCTCTCAGGAAAATGCCCTTAAAAGATTCCCAAGTGGTCCCCACACTTTGTTTTAGAGAGTACAGGACATTGCTCTGTTTTCCTGGTTTATTCCAGTGCAGCAGGGAATGTTCCTCTGTGTCCTGCTAGTAGCAGTGACCGGATGTTAGAAAGGGACAAAGAAAGAGGGCCTAGCAACTAAATTCCAAACAAATACCAAAGTTCTGACTCTGCTCTCGGCCATTACACTGTAGAATAGTCTCTCTTTCGGGTCAGGAAGTAATTCTTGCAGAACTTTAAAATCTAGACTCATATCTATTTGAATCTTAAAAAAAAAAAGCAAGTTCTAATTTTCTTGTCTTTTTTATATAGTTTCACAAATCTTCACTAAGAAACATGAATGAATTATTTCCTCAGTGGTCTCAGTAAGGACACCTATCAGTATCAAGAGCAAAAATACTTATATATTTGGATAGGAAAAACTCATTTGAATAAATGGGTTAGAATAAAATACACGGGAAATCGCCATCACCTTGCCAGCTAGCTTCAAAGAACTAAACAATATGTGCGTGTTGGGAGTTATCTCCCAATATCTTTAGGTAATATGTGTTCTTATTGTCACTTGTGGTGGGTAATTTTATGTGTTGACTTGACTGAGTCACAGAGCGATTAGATATTTGGTTAACCACTATCCTGGTGTCTCTGGAAATGGTCTTTCTGGTCCAATCTGGTGTTTTGAATTGGTAGAGTGAGGAAAGCAGATTTCCCTCTCAGGGTGGCTGGGCCTCTTCCATTCCATTAGATACCTACGTAGAAAAAAAGGAAGTAGGGCAAAAAAGAAGTCACTTTCTCTACCTGACTTTTTCCAAACTAGGGTATCAATCTTCTCCTGTGTTTATCTGGAACTTAAACCTGGCGTTCCTGGGGCTCAAGCTTTTAGCTTTGGACTAGAACTACACCCAGCTCTTCAGGGGTGCTAGGTGGTAGACAATAGAGCTGGAATTTCTCACCTGCGTAATTGTACAAACCAAACGTAAGGCCTAGGCAAGCCACGATAAGTATGACCAGAGTAGACTGGCATGTTAGTTAATAGTTTAATTTTGTTTCTAAGGTTATGTACCGACCAAAGTAATGCCTCCGAAAGAATAGATTCAGTGTCTATGGGTGTAGAGAGAAAAGTGTGTGATTATTCCTGTTGTTGACCATCAAAATTGATTAATTAAGTGTGGACTGTGATGTGGTTAATAATTTAACTATACTGTTTTAAAAAGTCTAGCCATCTCTGTTGATTGCTCATGGCTTTAATAATCATCTTAAATAAAATTATCAATGATAATCTCTGATTTTTAAAGAATACATAAGCATAGTTTTAGACAACTTTCACTATGCATATAAGACTTTATATAGATGACATATGTCACATTTTAATGTAATTGATGATGTTATATACTTATAGCATGTAACACATTTTAAAATATGTACATATTGTGAAATGGCCCAATTAATCTAATTAATATAGGCAATAACTCACATATTTAATTTTTGTGTTGTGAACTTCAGGGTCTTCTTACTAACAGTGTTTAAGAATTTTATATTGTTTATTATTTGGTAAAAGTATAAATCATCATCTTAAAATTTTTAGCTTATTTGTGTATCCATTACAAAATGTGTTAATGTAAAGGAGGTTCCCAAACCTGATAAAATGTGCACTGTAACAGGTGAAAAAAATATATTCATGTATATTCTACATTCCCCAACATGAAACTGAGTTCAGTATATATTTTGTCACAACAAAAGTAACCTTATGTTACTCACCAGAAATGCTAAACACATACTGTCTATCTTGGGTATATATATATATATATATATATATATATATATATATATATATATATATTTACTATATATGCATTTAAATGCAGAAATAGGATCTTAAGTAGCTTAAACATTTTTCGTTGCAGAACGTATTAACGACTGCTCTTTGAATGTAAAAGAAGAGCTTTTTAAAAATGTTTCACTTTGTGAACTTTAAGGGAAAAAAAAGATTTCCAACAATGTACAGCTTTAGGGAAATAAAGCCAATGGAGAATGGCTGTGAAAATTCTGCAGCTGGACATTTTGGGCTTGTCATTTGCTTGTGATAAGGAATTGTCTGCAATGTCCTTTTGGGGCACTGCATCAGTCTTAGCAACTGAGAGCAGGCGGAAGTAAATGTCTGGAATTGTTTGCTTCCTGCCTCTATGCATAGACGGCAAGCCCTACGCAGCTAGTGAGGCAGACTCGGAGATTGCACAGGTGGAAGGTTAGAATTCACCACCTGCTCTGTTCTGCTGCTGCAGTTCACACTTAGCAAAGCCTGGGTTTACCATCATTTATTAATTACTTAATCAATAAACTCTGTAAATGGTGACCATAATTATTCCAGAAGGTCACTGAAATAAAGGACAGTAAGGTTCCAGGGCAATGAGGTGCAGACTCAAATCTATTTATCTGAAGCTACATGACACAGTGCTATTTTTTATCTCTGTTTTGAATTTCAGATTAACATCAGTTGAAAAGATTGTGTTGAAAAATGAATCCATAATGAAGGAATTTACTTCTTTTCCCCTGGAGTTGTTTCTTTCCTGCCATCGATATTGATTAATGGGATGTGTACTCCTTCAGGGAACGCCACTAGCCTTTGACTATTTCCCTCAGGAGTACCTTGATCATGTTAGTGTCTTACACTTTTAAACCTGCAATAGTCAGTCAAATGTTTTAGAAACTGTGTGCTTTATTTAGAGAAAATTCAGATGGTAGAGGAAAAACAGTTGTATACAATGTTTGTCTACTTGTTGGAGAAGAACTCTACATATACCACTTTCACTCTGCTCTGTAATTTCCTGTGTAAAGGGAACTTATATTTTCTGAAGCGATTTTTTAGTCATTGAATTTTGATAAATGCAAAAAAGGTAGATAAATAGATTTGCTATATATATTATATATGCACATATAATAAATATATGCAATACATTCTCAAAATGTACACAGAAACCATGATTTTTAACATTAATTTTGGTATTTTGTATTATTGTATTTGTTTCTAGCATTTTGGATGTGTAATTGACGTGTAATAAATGTGTTAAGTGCAGAGAGTTTGTGGAATCTCTCACAGTCCTGATGTGAGTCAAACCACCAAACTCATAACAGAGAACTGTACTACTCAAAATAGTAGCTACAATAGCCATGTATAGTGTTCAAGCATTTGAAATGTGGCTTGCACAAAAAAGAGAATGAAAACATTTATAACTTATTCAATAAAATGGGTGCTGTAATTAAGTTTAATTATACATTTCATTGCCTTTCAAATGTGGCTACTAGAATTTTTACACTGCCATATTTGTCTCGTGTTATATTCTTATAGTAGAGCATCCGTCAGTTTCATCCACACAATTTCCTTATGTTTCTTTTCATTGAAATTCTCAGTCCCTGACAACCAAAAATCTACTTTCTGCCTCCAGGTTTGATATTTCTGCAATTTCACATAAGCAGTTAGATAGTTATGTGTCTGGCTGTTTTTAATTTGCCTGATGCTTATGTGAGATACAAACATTTTTCTATCAATAGCTTATTCATTCAGTTTAACTTTCTCCTCTCCAAAAGATTACTTTGTAAATCCTCTTTGCCTGGACCTCTTGCCCTGTAAACTTTGTTTCCTCCACCTGACAAGTTTGGAATTTCTTGCTCTGGTTTCCGTTCTACCCTCTGATGGAGAAAATAGATGCTAGAGAGTCAGCTGAAGGACCTGGTGGGTTCACTTAGATTTTTTTTTTTTTTTTTTTTACCTTCTCTTGGCTGTCCTAGTCATACACCAATTTCTTTCAGGTCAATGCCTGAAAGTTGTTGCTTATATAATTTTCTGTTTTATAATATGCAAAAGTAAACATGGATCCTGGTGCCAAGAAGAATAATCTCTGTGCCAGAAAGAATAATCATTCCCCTCCCCTCTCTTCACCCCCTCCTCCCCACTCCCTGTGGAGGGGAATGGCAAAAAAGAAGCAACAAAATATATCATGTACAGATACAAATCCCCTATGATGAATGTTATCACTATGTTCATCTAAAATGTACCATTAAAATAAAATAAAAAATTGAATATACACACACAAAAATAATTATCTTAATTGCTCTTTTAATCATATTTCTAAAACGAGGTGATTCAGATTTGCTTTCAAGTTATTTCCTAAAATTCTCATACCCTAACTGTAATATTTACTGCAAAACTTCTGGGTGATTTGAAATTATATCTTCCTGTTGATAATTATGTGGCTTTGTTCATAACATCTGCACTCAGGACAAAGGAGCAAAGAAGGGTCGAGAGTGCGGGTTAGGTTAACCAAGGAAAGTGAATATTAAATTTTTAAAAGCCATGATGATGTTGCTGAAAAGGTCGTGAACTAAAAACAGATGATTCATTGAGTGACTGACTGAATACTTAGGAGACCCAATGGAGAAGCACTTAAATAGAAGCTCAGGAAAAATTAATAAAAATATTAACAGGAATGCGTAGCCTAGTCTAACAAGGATATTCAAAATTGTTTCTAAAAAATCTAGCCATCTCTCTTGAATTTTCATGGCTTTAGTAATCATTTTAAATATATTTATGATAATCTCTGATTTTTAGAAAGTATGTATGCATAGTTTGTGTTAAATTTCAATACACATATAAGAAATTCACAATTGCCAATACTATAGAAACATCAATAGCTAAAATGTTTGAAACATCTTACTTTTATAAAAAAATTTTTATAAAAATAAGATGACATGTAATCTACAAAAATGTAAATAAATAAAGGAAGTTTTACATTTCATTTTGGTGGATTTTTGTTTCTCTGGACTTAATATCCACCTGTCAGCACAAATTGGAGACAAGTGTTACTATAAATATTTAAATGGTATCTTTTTCCCAAGGCAGAATGAACAATTTATGTAACAGCATTAAGGACATTTCTTATTTAACAAGCGTATGAAAAAAAATAAAGCAGCATATTTTAGAAGGAAAGTAAATTCATATCCTACTGCGGTATCTGCTATTGTCCTATGAGGTGTTTTACATGGAGATTTTCTGCACTGTTTAATTCTGTTTTTGAAGTATAGACATATTCTTCTTTCTTTCCTCCTCTCACTATGCATTTCATCTACAGATTTTTACAAAGCTTCAATTACTGGAAAAGATTGACTATTGTAATGTAAGAAGTTTATTTCATAATTTTAGGAAAACAGAATACTATAGAAGCAATTCTACACATTGCAAAAATTTTAGGCCTTTATTTCTGTTTCTCACACAGTTGCGATATTTAATGCAGAAAAGTAGCTTAAGTACAAGGATTAAGGGTTTTCGTGCAAGAAGTGATTAGCAAATACTTAAATTGAATAATGCAGTAGAGGCAACACTACATAGCAAAAGTCCTCAAGGGTTTGAGAAGGGAATTAGATTATCATTGCTGTTGTAATTGAAGAGAGGCCATTACAAAATTATTTAGACGGTCCACACAGTGGTGTTTTTGTGTCTGATATGAAGAAGCTGATCCACACCAATAATTTACCAGATACATCTAAAGCTCTTACCGTAGTGTAAGTACAACACAGAGTCAAATCAAACGCTGCACCAAAGATGTGCTCAAGGAAAAATAGACTGTTTCATTTGGTGAAATGTAACTCCCAAGTAATTTTCAAAGTTCATGTAGATTTGACAAATGGGAGATAACTTAATTAGCGACAACTGAACTATTTCCATCCTCTGAGTCACATGAGGTAATGACCTTTCCGTTTACAGCTTTCCACTGGCCTTTTCAACAGCAGAAGCTTATATATAATGTGCTCTTTAGCAGCTCCAAAGACAGGTGTTCTCCGAGGAATGCGAATAGGTGGTAGCAGGTGCTTTATCACACACTGTGGCAGCCTTGTTACAAATCACACAATAATTGGTGTGTCCTGAAAATCGAAGTGACCCAAACCTGCTGCATTCTTGCTACTATATACACATAGTTTTAGCTCCAAATTCTTACACAATTTTTGTTTAAACATAATTGTTTTGTGCAGCTGAAATAAAACCCCTAATCATATGTGTTACTTCTGCAGGGTACTTGCTAAAGGTGGTCTACTTTATATTGATTTCTAGGTTGTCGAATTTTCTTGTGTTTACTGAAGGTTCATGATGAGAATGCCTGAGAATATGCAAAACTGAGTCAGTTAAATTTTTAATATATTGATTTTTATCAATATGATTATTGATTTTTCATTTAATTTTCATACTTTCTGTATTTACTATATTATTTTAAATACTTGGTCTGGTATAAATTTCACATTAATATTTTAACAAGCCAAGAAGAAAGGCTACAAATAGTCTTCACATTTTTGAAAAGTGATTAGTATTCAAAAATATAATGATTCTGCCTTATATTACAAGGGATACAATGAATAAATTAAGAAAGAAGAGAAATATGGAGATTTTAGTTTGTAAATACACCTAATAAGACTGTAAAAATCCCTAGTAGTTGCAAGCCTATTTTGGTAATTTCTGTATGTGTAGGTGTGGGCAATCAAGCTTCTATCCTTTTATAAAGCTTATTTTTATCTTCAAAATTCTATTCTTGGAATAAAATAGTTCTGATCATTGAGTACCATGATACTAACAACATATCCAAAGCCTTTTAGAGGAGTCTACCAGCAGCCTTCTTTGTGCTACTCTGTAAACAATAGAGGTATTTTTAATGCTCCATGCTTGTATGACTTCATTTTTGCATAATGTTTGCAGATGAGATTTTTTCATGCAAATAATAGTACAAATACATTTTGATAAAGAACTGCATAAAAAGGAGCGAAGTCCACAGTTGCTACATTTATACACAAAAATATGCTAAATAATTCAGAGTAAGCAATTAAAATAACATAGGTTTTGGTACATAATACTTGGTCATAAATTACCCATTTTTCCTACTTACATTGATTAGATCACCTTAAAAATAAAAATTACAAAAGGGGTCATGTGTTCAATGCTCTATACGCCATGTATATTTAGAGTGAGGTTCATGTAAGGTAGAATGAAGATATTTTTAAATCCAATTTGAAATAGATTTAAAATGGGCAAGTTTTGCTGAATGGAGGTTCAAAATTCCCTGAGTTATTAAAAAAATACATTGGGTCTTGGAAAACACAAAACAAAGTACTGTTTTATCCCCTGGGCACTTTTGCTTTTAATTCATGAAATCACATTTTTCAAAGAAATTTAATCTTAAAATTTCTCATTTATTTATATTGAAATTATTCAGATGTTATTTTGTAAAATCTATCTAAATTTCAAGAAACCTTTAAAGATTTCATTAAAAAATTAAAAAAAAACTACCTTTCTAACAGCAGGATATATTTTTCCAAGTGCAAATGAACTTGAACATAAAAATTCCATAATTAGTTGGAAGAACTCAACTAAAAATAAAAATTTTAAGTCCTTTTTACAGTTGGCAAAGTATTTTGTCCAGTGCTCAAATCACCAATGTTTCGGCCAACCAAGAGTAACACAATATAGTAGGTAGAATTATTATTAACATTGTTTATAGTTGTTGAAGAGAATGAATGAACACATGCAAGCATTTGAGATTAACTCAATGCAGAAATCCAGGGGACTCTTGTGGAAATGTAAATCACTGAACCGCAAGGCTTATAGTTACCCACTAGGCAACCTTCTAAATTCATTTATATGGATTCTTTCTATTAACACTTCACATTTAAAGATACTCTTGTAAACTGAGGTGTAGCTCAATAATAGAGCTCTTTCTTAGCATGGATAAGTCCCTGAGTTTTATTTCCAGTAGTAAATAGATAAATAATATATTAAATACACAATTAATTAAATATTTTCTCACAGGCAAAATGTTGCAGGTTTCTTTTGTTTAGTTTCTCACTTCCCACTTCAACCTTCTTTGCTAGACTATAGTCTCTTCAATGAGATCTTATCATAATAGCATTCAGTAAAACTCATCAACAGAGTTTCTTTATTTTTTTTCATCCTTTTCTCACACAGTATTGTTTATGTCAACTTTTAAATAGTGTGAGATTTTTGGGAGCAAGGATTTTTACTTTCTACTGAGTTTAGTCTATGTGGCTAGTATTAGCTATATTTGATACATAATTGAACCACTACACATTGTATAGTCCTATATCCAAGCAGCTTTCACTTCTCTAATAGTGGAATTATATCATGAGTAGAATATTTTAATCGAATCCATGTATGAGATAGCACAGCTAAAAATGTTAGAAACTGTTAGTGATAGAGTAAAAGTTCAAAGCTTTCCCTTGGCTGTTTATGCTAAATAGTTTGTGGTAATAATGTGAACCAGAGAAAGAATGAAGTGTGACCTCAAGGCAGCAACAAGCAGGCTTTACTTAGGGAGTAAAGCCAGCCAGAGGGGGGACTTCTCAGGAACAAAGGGGAAACGCTCAGAAGGAAGGGGCTTGAGGTTTATATATGGATTATGGTGAAAAGGGGTGTGAGAAAGGGCCAGGGCTTCAGCTTTGTGCAGGTTTTTGTTCCTCTTCCTCTTTCTTTTTTTTTTTTTAACCAAGAATATGTATTGGTATATTGTACACATAATAATCACATTCATCATGATTATTTTGTACCTGTACATGATATATCTTGGTTTCCCCCCTTCCCCACCCTCCCCTATTTACAGCAAGTTTATTTACATTTTTCCATTTTTTCCCTTTCTCCTTTTTTTCTTTTTCCCTTCCTTCTTTCCTCCTCTCTCCCTTTCTATTTCTCCTCCCTTTGCAACCAACTCCCAGCTCCTAAGACCTTCCCAAGGCCACAGTGTTTCAGCTCCTCCAGCCTTGGACCCTTTCCAAGGCCCACAGCCTCAAGATAAGGAGGAATGGCATTTAACTTTACAGCCGTTAGTGTTTCTGACTAGGCCTGGTTAGAAATGTTTGGTGATCAGAATATATAACAGTTGTACACAAGTACTGGTACCAGAATTGTTCATATGTTCCTGGTTGCATCCTGAATATTACTTGCTCAGCCTCTACCCATGTGACTTTGATCATGTTCTCTTAGTCTTTAGGTTTTTTTTTTTTTTTTTGTAACTGTACAGTGAAGAAATCATTCTAGCTTTACAGTTTTCAAACTTTCCTAAGTTAAGAATGGTGGGGGAATTCATTTTGGAGGGGAAGAAGAAGCTGAATGTTAGGCTTTGGATCTAAAATGTCCCTTAAAGTCTCATATGTTCCGAGGAGGAGCTTTTGGAAGGTGACTGGATCATGTATTTATTCACTGCATTTCTTGTTGACTGTCTTGCTAGGAGGAAGGGCCTGTTTGGAGGAGGTATGACTTGGAAGGGTACATTCTTGTCCAGTGTCCCTTCCTCTCTGTGGCTCTTCCTGTTTTTCTCTGCTTCCCAGAGGTCATGAATTGAGTAACTTTTCTCTGCCAGATCCCTCTATCTTGATGTTTTTGCCTTGGACTGAATCCTGAGAAACTATAAGCCAAAACAAAAAAAAACAAAACAAAAAAAAAACAAAAAACCCTCCTCCTTTAATTTGTGGATGTCAGATATTTTTCCCAGCAACAAAAAGGTGTCTAACATAGAAAAAAATAAAATTATACTCCCCATTTCTATGTCAGTAAGAACATTCTTTCACCTGAAATCTTGCTCATTTTCAAATGAGTTCATTTAGGAGAAATCCATTTCCAAACCAAAAATATGTGTATATATGACTAATTGAGAAGATCCCATTTAGATCCCTAGTGAATCTAGACTTTTTTAAATAGCCAAGGACACTGATTCTTAAAATGTCTTGTCATTTTGGTCTCTGTTTTATGCTTCTCCTTAAGTGATTCTCTGATTTTGCACAACAGAACCAGGAAGAAGGGAACTCATTCGAAGCCCACAGTGAGATGCATTTTTAATTCTATTTTCACCAAAAAAGGAATAAATCAATGGCTGATTTCCCAACATTATTTTGTAAAATTTACTTTTAAACTTTCATTGCTTTATTGACAATCTCTTTTAATTAGGCCTACTTCTGCCCCAAATTATCCAATATCTGTTTTATTGAACAATTTTCCTTCCCATTAGAGTATCTAGGAATTGCAATCAAGCGGTAAACTTCCAGCTAAAAGGGGAAAAGTTTTCTGTAGGTATTTCTCTACTGCACACTTTTGTTTGCTTTAATATTGTGGGTCTACATTTGAGACACAAAAGAATGTTTGTGCTTCTCACTTTTAAAGTGAAGTTTAAATTTTTCAAAAAGAAATTTAAGAAAATAAGTATTAAATTAGCCCATACTTATAAACTTATATTCCACCACCAAAAGAGGTAAGACTGACTCCTTGGGGTTTGTATACAGTTAAACATCCACTCTACAACTCGTAGACCTCTCTGTCCTAAAAAAAATGCATGTGACATTTTCCAGAGCTATCATTGTGAACTGTCATTCGTGATGCAGTCACTGATGAAGACAAATGTGGTAAAGATAATGTAGGAATTCCTCTTGCTATCTTATTTTCTTTTCTTCCAAACTTGTCACATGTGGCAATATTATTAATACAGAAGGTGATGTGTTATACACACACCCACAGATGCACATGCTCAGAGGTGTCCCTTTCGTACTTTTCACTGCAAACTAAGTTTGTAGCAATAAAATCAATGACATTAAGCATGGGAAATATTAATAGCACCGACAATTATATTGCAATAAATTAAGTTTATAGCTTTGAAAAGTAGCTTTTTATTAAACCTGACGAGCATCAATATGAATATATATGTTAGAAGGGATAACATAAATCTAGTCAATGTTGTTGGAATGGGAGAGAAACAGAAAAAGAAGCTGACTGAAATTACTTTGACCTAAAAAAATGTGCAAGATAACACATTAGGTGGATTTCGGGGTTTATAAAGTATACAGCAATACTAGTAATAAATTATCCACAGATTTGGGCAGTCCATGAATAATGTAAAATACTGGCATTACTGAAATTACTACAAGTAGCACAGAAATGGAGTAGCAGTAAAATGTCAGGAAAGAGGAGTTTGTGACCGCACGGTTATCTCTTCATCTTTTTTTTAATAAATGATAGTAATTCTTTATTACCATCAAATTTTGGCATTCATATTTCTATGATTGTCTCGAAAACGTTTCTTTTTTTTTTAAGACGTACTCTACAGTGATTTGAAGGAAATACTTTTTAGAAAAGTTCCCTTACTAATTACTTCTCTAAATTTAGATAAGCCTGGAAAATGCTCATAAATTAATTGGAATTAAACTAGGTTCTGCAATACAATAAAGATGAGCAAGAAGATATTTCAAAAAATTAAAATGATGCACAATTTTGTATAAGGGAGTTATTTTTAGTGGAATTATATAAAATATAATGCATTGCATTTATAGGTAATGAGATTCCTCAGAGAGTATTCTCAAATAAGTAAAGTAGGTTTTTATTTGGGATTTTGTATTGTCTGAGGGATTTGATCAAAAGGTTTTACCTACAGCATCCCTTTGGAAAGAATTAATCCAAATTCTGGATTTTTTCTCTCTGAGCTTCAGTTTTCTAATTTGTAAAAGTGGAATCCAGTGCTCACTGGATCTTGAATATCCCTTGCAGCTCCAGTTAGGTGGTTGCACTGTAATTTGCCATTTTCTTTGGGTCCAACTTAATTTCTCCAAGAAAATAAAAAATCGGCAAGTAAACAATATCAGACTGATAGTACTATAGATTCAAATTGCTTTTGAGAAAAGTGTAATGCAGAATACAGTGTGGACTTTCCTTTTCAAAGACAATAATTTGTAGTCTGTTCTGTCAAGTCAAAGGTAAAGTGAAATATCAGAGCTGCCCGAAGGAATGATGTGGGACCATAATTTATTCTTTATATATACACAGACACACATGCACACATCTACACACACACACGCACACACACACACACACATGGAGTTGGATGGGAATAGCACACAAAGCTCTGTAACATTTTGTCATCTAGGTGAAGACTCTGAGTTCGGGCTGAGAAAATTTCTACATGATAAAAGTAATAGCAATAATAATCACTATCATTAATAGCAACAGTATCTCTAATGATATTAATAAGCAGTATAAATAACAAACTATGTTATACAAATAATTACATGCACTTTACAGATTTTAACTCATTGAAAATTGTGACAACTATATAAATGTTATTATTATTTATCTCCTTCTAGAAAATAGAGAATACTATTTACTGTGGCAAACAATATGCCAAATCCTGTAAAAACCTTTTAAATGCTCCATGCTTCATTCAGCCTCCACAGCAAACCTACCTGGTAGATACTACATTTTCCATTTTGTAAATGAAGAAATTGAGGCTCAAAGAAGTTAAATAATAGATGAGGTAAAATGACTCGATTAGAGTAAAGAATATATTTGTACAAATCTATTTGATTCTGTGATTAGAGTCCTTAACCACGATAGTTGAGAATTCCCAAGGTAAATTCCTTCCAGTAAGTCTGGCCAAGAGAGAAGACAAAGTGGTTAGGAAAAAAAAAAAAAAATGTTTATACAGCTAATCATGTCTCAAATCTCTTCAGATGCCTATGAAACAACTTCACTCTTTGAAATAAGGTGCACATTTGATCCACAGTTGATGACCTACAATAAAACTGATATATTAGGTTGAACCACATAAAATTGCTCATATATGATCATTTCTGACCGGTAACAACAGCAGTTTTATAATTTAACCCAATACATAGTCCCTCCAGCAAATTTTGAGCAATGATTTGCCAACTCAATTAAGTATTAGTCATTGACTGATTGACAAAGAGGAAGCCCATGGCAGCTAATTTGTAACACACACTTTGTTTGTTTTAGAATTTAGATCTCCTTGGCATTATTACATTTAATGATTCATGATTTTCAAGCCAGACTTTGCTTATTCATTTACCATTCCTTACATGAGTGGTTCCAAATTACTGAATGCTAGAGGGATTTAGAACTTAATAATTTCGCTTTCATGTTTTCAGACTTTATGTACTCCACATTCCTGTTTTAGCTCAGACGTGCAAGTAAGTGCATCTAAGCAAATAGAATAAACAGGCCAGCTACCTGGTGCAGTACCAACTAATTGTTTCCTCTGCAGGCCCTAACTGCCAGGCTACAGGGACGCATTCCCCTCCTCTGTTTATGGAGCTGTCACCCCGTGCTTGTAAGTCATCCCTGATATACTCAGCAGTGTGGTGCCGGCATCGACATTCCACCGACCTATTTTTTGTGTGTGTTTTTCTTGTGTTAAATTAGCCTCTTAGTTGCTTCCAATAGCAGCACTAAATGAAACTGTAGGGCAGTAGAAAGGAGGAGGAAGGTGGTTCCTCCTGGTATATTCGCTCATGCTGTAAGACTTTTCTCCACAAGAAATTTCCACACAGAAGCTCTGTTAGTTACCATTAGCCAGTCTCCAGTTTGTTTAACCAATCTCAGATCCAGGACTGAAGAGCCTCCTCAGAGGACCCAACAGCAGTTACGCTTTCCCCTTGCTTTCGAGATCCAAGCCCCAAATTTAATCTCACTCAGCTTCGAAATCTAATAACTCCACACTCTTTTCTTAAAGCTCAGTGCTACTGTGATTACTATCATTATTATTTCCATGATCACTCAAAGTTCACATTTGCTGTTAATACCCAGTAAACTGATTTGCTACAGGGCATTCTGTCTGTTCCAATAACTGGTGTGGTTTCTGTTTTCCTGCCTGATACATCCCCAAAGTTCTGACTGATGTTGTTAATAACTTGTTTCTTTAGCATGGAGTTGTTTGTTCAATTTCTAATAAAAAATGTAAGAAAGACACCTAAGAATTGAACACACATTTACTAGATAGGAATCTAGTTGTCTGTAAACAGTGGACAATTCCAATACCTAGTGTCAATTCTGAACCAAAGATTTAAAAAGACAAGAAACCAAAAATAATTTCTATTAAAGTTACTAAAGAATTTCATGTTCCACAAAATATTGTGAAAAGCTAACATCTTTTATTCAGGAAAAACATCAAGGCTGACTTGCTAAGTATTTTTATGGATATAAGATATTTATGTGTTTCTATGAAAATATTCTATATACCCACATTTGTATTTGGTTCATTGAGCTGCTTTTTATTTTTAAGGCGTGACCATCACGAAGTATTCTAGTTGGGAAACCTGATTTGCATTTCAGTTGTACATCACAGCCAGATCCTTATATGTACTTAAATCTGTCATCAATTAAAGCTTGTTTGAGTTTAGTGCTTTGCTGCAAACCTTTCCATTTATCTTTTGTGTGCCAGAACACAAGGGGACTCTGCTTCCAAAACGCTGAGTTTTCTATTTGGAAGACCGTGATAACCTAGTTGGTTTCATGTTTCTGTGCTGAAATGATTGGGCCACTAAACACTGAAATACTGTGCACTTTCTCACTAGGTCTTTTCTGTTAAGCTGAGTTCAATACCTTGTTCAGCTTAGAAACAGTAATTCTACATTATCAAGATGGTTCAATTTCCCACCTTTCTTAGTTTTACCACTTTAAATACTGGACATATACGCCTCTTTCCTCTAACACTGATAGTGAAATAAAACAAAACTTTGTAGATTGTTTATTCTGCATAAAGCTTTTCTGGATCCATGCTTGAATTTGTTATTTCCTTTTCTTTGTTTAAATATGTTAAATGAATTCCTATAACTAACAAATTAAAAGATGAAAAGAAAATTCTTTTATGATGAAGAGTTTGCTATCTCTTCACCTTTAGTTCTCTCAAGTCTTATCACATAGTCTCCAAAAACATCTGAACAACCAGAAATTCCTGGATGAATCTTTGTTTCCTTTCTCTCCATTTCTTTCCTGCTTTTCCTGGAAATTCACTTATTTCATCTCTTTTTTTTTCCATCAAGCCACTTCACTTCTCTCTTACATTGCTGAAGAATCGGTTTAAGTAGCTACTCTTTCAGTAAACACTTAGGAGTCCTTTGGGACCCTCTTTGGTGGTATTAGTACAGCATGTTGGAGTTTTTGTCTCCGATAAATCTTAGTTCAATATGTTGTAAATGATGTTTTCAGGCTTTCTTCAGATACACACACCAGAAAAGATGCTATATATATGTACATTACAAATATAAAGAGAACAGCTGGGGATTTAGCTCAGTGGTTAGAGTGTTTGCCTAGCAAGCACAAGGCCCCTAGTTTGATCTCTGGCAACCTCCCCCCCAAAAAACCCAAAAAACAAATAAAAAGAACCAACCAAACCAAGAACTAGAGAATTATTAAATATATTTAGTTATGTTTCCATTTTTCACACAGCCTCTCACATAATTCACTATCTTAATTTTATTTCTTACTTAATTTTATATACAGGTGTGAAACTTAGCACTTTTAGTCTTCCTAGGAAATGGTATCACACTTATGTTTATATGCATATGTAGCGTATTTATACATAAGCAGTATTTTAAATATATTTGTTTATAGCCTTCTAAAGTATTTTTCCATGTACTTTGGTAGATTTTATTTCTATATTAGTTTTATAATTAACTACCATATGCTTACTACGGTGACTCAAGTTTTTCCTTTTTATGATGGAACAGTACTCCAATGTGTATAACTATCTTATTTTAGCCATTCTTCTATTGATAGACATACAGTTTGTTTCCATGATTTATCTACTATGAATTGCACTGCTATACACATGACTGTGTATACATCACTGTCGTATGAAGTTTTAACTCTTTGGGGGAAGATACTTAGTAGAGGAATAGCTGGATCAAATAGAATTTCTATTTTCAATATTTTTGAGGAATCTCCATGGTGATTTCTATCACGGTTATGTCAGTTTACAGTCCCACCAACAATGCAGAAGAGTTCCTTTCTCCCCACAGCCTCTCCAGCATTCATTATTGGTTGATTTCTTAATGGTGGTCATTCTTTCTCCAGTGAGATGGAATCTCAGTGTTGTTTCACTTTGCATTTCTCAAATGGCCAGTAATGTTTAACATGTTTTCATGTATTTATTGGCCACTTGCATTTCTTCATCTGAGAAGTATTTATTCACTTCAGATGCCCATTTTTTAAATTCAGTCTTTAAATTTGGGATCTAATTTGACTTTATTTTTCATATATGTTCAAGATATTAGTCCTTTGTCTAAGGAGTAGCTGGCAAAATGCTTTTCCCATTCTGTAGACTATCTAGTTTTCCCAGCACTATTTGCTAAAGAGGCTATCCTCCAGCAAAGGGACTTGGCCCTTTGTCAAAGATAATATAGCTGAATGTGCAGAAATTCATTCATCTTTGCCCCTAAATCAGTGAAGATGACATTTACCTTGCACCACAGATTTGCATTCTCTTTTCTGACAATTAAAAGATTATAGCTCAAAAGTATTGCCTCTAAAACATCTTGTTCCATATCTGCAACAAATAGTAATTGGATATACGCTATGTGTATGTCAGTGGTTTAGATTATAAGGTTATATTACTCAACAAAAGAGATATAATATCTACCCCTAAAGAGTTTTTATATTCTTTAAAGAAATAGCCAAGAAATAAAGTGATTAAATTTTTTAATATATGAGAAATAAGTACAAGGCTGAAGGGAAGTCCAGGGGTGGACATTTTGTTTGCAGTTTGAAGTCTGGTGTTTAGTAAAGGCCTCAATAAGTTAAGGTTTAAGAGAGATTTAGGCAGTCTCTTAGTACTTGCTAAACTTCAGAGGACACATACTCCTTACATTTTTCTCACCTGGTCTAAGATATTGGAGAAAGCCCTGACTTCCATGGCTTAGGGTGTGGTCGGAAGAGGAAGCACAGAATTTGATGAACCTTTACCAAATACATTTTGGGGGGGGACTCTTTATCTCTTAATATTTCACAGATTGAAGTTCATAGACTATTTTTATAATTCATAGCATAACTCCTAACTTATTATTTTTTGCCTTTATAACTTCAGTACAAATTAAGCAGAAAAATTCTCATTTAAATTACTTGATATAAAAACAAATTAATGCATAAGAAAAAATAGGTGTTAAATATTCTTAGTGCAGAGAAAAATTACTTCTATGTCTACAGAAATACGAAAAATAGGGCCTGTTACTTTCATATATCTTTTATCATATATCAACTTCACGCCATGCACCAGGTTGGATTTTTTAAATAGTACAAAGTGGGCACAGTCCCTGAACCTTGCAACTCCCTGCTGGGGAGGAGAAATGCATATTAAACAAGTAGCTGTGACTGAGAAATTGCTCAAAGCAAAGCCTGGGCACAACAGATACACGGAGCACAGCATTTGGACATTGGGAGTTAGCAGGAAATGCTTCCTTGAAGAATTACGTTGAAACTGTCCTGAATGTTGAAAAGGAATCAGGCATCTGAAGTTAGCTCTGGAAATGTCAGTTCTAAAGGAAGACAACCTGGGGTGTGTAGGGAGAAGAACGATTGCTCTTAAAATAGGTAAAGTAATATTATAATTCTTAAAGTAGAAGATAGTTGGAATATCGTACATGATTCCTCAGGCTTTTTACTTTCGTGGATTTCATACACTTTTTCTTTTCTACAATAAAATTTAGGGATTTGTTCATTTAGCAGAGAGTAAGTAGGTTGTGAAACACAACATTATACAGCCAAGAAAGTTCCATACCTGAAGTTACTTTCCAGGGAGCCATACATAATAAGTTATTAGAGTGTAGGGTAACTGTAAACAATTCAAAATTTGGAACATCTATGAGGAGATCTACATAATCACTCCCAGAGTTCTAGGTTCTAATTGCCGTGATTATAAGGAGGTTAGGTAACATGCCTATTCTTTTTTTCTAGAAGTTATTTTCTGAGTAATGAGAAGAAGACCAGATTCCAGGCTAGTAGCTTTAACTCTGTTCTGTCCAGGCATCCAAGAGACAGTTCCGATTTTTCCCAAGATGAAGGTGCAAATCTTGAGGGAGCAGAAGCAACCTTTTAACTTTATATACTTTGTAAACAAAGCTTCTGAGGAATCCTTTGAGTACAAGAGTGGCATCAAAATCTAAGATAGCTAAGGAGAATACTACATTATTTTCTTTACTCAAAGTGAAATTTGTTTGTCTCTAATTTGGCTAGATGGCAACAGACTTCAACAGATTTAAGGATTATTAGGTTGGCCATTATCGTCTGCGCTCTGCAAATGTCCTAGGTGATTGATCCAAAAGAAAATATTCCAGACGAATCTCTGATCTTCATTCCATATAGTTACTGTTGAGAACTATTTGATTAATTCTTCACGAGCTGTAGAAATTGTTGTGGACCTACAAATCTACTGACCTTGTCACTTTATAATGAATATCAGTAGTATTCAGCAAATTCATTTTCACCTATGTTTTCACCCTCTTCCCTTCAGTTAAATAAGGCCAGAACAGAACTCAAAGGCCTATTGACGAAAAGGACACATGCTAACACATAAATGGCTAACGCATAAATGCACAGGTGTGAGCACCCAAGAGTGATTTCTTCTGTTTCATCGAATGGGAAGCAAATGCTGAGAGAGAGGACCCTCCACTGGTTTTAGTTTTTAAATAACTGTCTCACGGGGCTGCCCAATGTGCTAAATGAGTCAATCATAACAATTTGTTGTAAGAGAATTTTGAGATATGGGGCTTGTTTGTTACCGCAGCTCATCCCAGTGGACTGCACCAACTGTATTATAGTTTTTGGCTATGACTCTGGATTTCCAAGGTCCAGTTATTCTATAGAATAATTTAGATATAGCCTTTGAATTTAGTATCACCTTGATGAATTTCTATTGAAGAGTATGTCATGCAGTGCCACCATTTGTGGAATCCATCGTCTTTGGCATACTACCCAAACATGAAGGATAGTATGAATATTTGCTCTGACTCCATCTTTTCTCTCCTTTAAAGGGCTTCAAATATTTTTATTTGCCTTTCAAAAAATATGAGACTATAAATTATCTTCTCATAGTTTCTTCTATACCTAAGAAACATATCCTAAACCCCTTTGTCAAATTATAAGGAAGAAAGCAGAAGTGCTCAGGATGCTTTGAGTAGAAAGAAGGGAAACAGTTTTTCTCTTCCAACACCTCTAGTTAGCATTGAAGTATTATTCTTTCTAATTCTTTGTAACAGTCAGTGTCAAACATGACTGTATATCTCAGTAAGTTTAACTGTTATCAGCTGGAGGTCTTAATGACCTGACTCTGGATCTGGACATCTTACTCATCAATATGACTTAGAAGTATTGAGCTTGAATAAAATGACGGTACATACCTTTAAATAGGATTCACTTACTCTATTATACAACCTCTGGGACCTCCGCATTAAACTGTAGACAACCAGACACTTCTGTGCAGGAGAGACACAGACCTGCAGCACTAGCTCCTAACAACTTTTGATTTGTTTCATATGCTTTATATTCCTTCCTTCAGATTCATTTTTTTTTTTTTCCTTCAGAGGGCTCTTGCTTTTCTTGACTTTTTTTCCACCATATTTCTTTTTATGCCCCTGTTTTTAAGTGTGAAAAAGTCCTTGATTGCATAAAGCTGGTTTGTAAAACATATAGCTATTTCTTTGAGGAAAAATTGACTATAATTAGTTCTTTGGAATTTATTTTTAATTGTCATAAGAAAAAATCTTTCAATATAATCTTGGCTTTCCTCTTCCTAATTTGAAAAATGTAGGATTTTTGTTTTGCTTACATCTGGAAGAAAGAAAAGCATGATTTTGGTGATTACCTTCTAATTTATGCGATAGAGATTCACTGTCATTCTTAGGGTATTACCAAGGACTCATCTCTCAAAATCCTGTGTCTCACTTTAAGTTAGACTGTTTCAAACTGTGATATTGTTTCTTGAATGTATTAACTATGCTTCAGAATCAAACCAAGGTAGTGATCAAAACTGTACATTAAAGAGGCTGTTTGTTCAGATCTCCATTTGGAAAGCTAGTTTTCCTCCATATTTAAGAGTTTTATTTGGTATTAACTCTTATCTCTATTTAGTAAACATGTGAGTTCTTAAAAACAACAACAAACCCCTTGAAAACCAATTAGTATCTTTTGCTTTCTTCTGATTTTCTTTTTTACAATTTGTGAGATAATCACTATTAGGAAATAGCAATATTTAAAAACAACAAATAAAGTTGCTATGATTCATTAGAGAATTTCTTTAATTGAGATCCATTTTGGGGCCTGTCACATTGGATCATACAGAGGACTACTCTGATTGCTGTTCTAAAACTGATTTCTGAAAGTGAGTTGTTAACATGTCGATTTTATCAATGGAGATAGGGATCTAGAATCCCCTGGAGCAATTTGATGCTCCATAATAGACATCAGAAATAATTTAAATATGTTTCCTCAACTGTAATCTTTCCTGCATGATCACGTTTCAGCTTCAACTAGGGAACATCTACAATTTACAGGAAACAAGTTGCCACTCAGAAATGATGATCAGTATGAACTTTGTGAATCAATAAATGTGGCTATTTTCATTGAGACTCTGTGAATCAATGACACATACGTAAGTACCTATCACTGTCTGTTGTTGACGTTTGCCTGGAAACATACTCAGGGGATTACTTTTCCAGACTTTCATCTATTCTTACATTAAGGTTGCTTCTTTCTTCTGATGTTGTCAAGATTTTGGCGTGTTTAGTTACCTTTTTTTCCCCCATGTTCAAGGTTTATTCTTCCATATAAATTATTTACATCATACATATTCTGTCTGTAGAACACATTCCTCAGTGACTGAGAAGCAATATTTTAGCATTGCTAGATGGAGTCCCATGAGGTGGTGATTGTTTCTGTTGTGTTCACTGCTATTTCCCTTGAGCCTAAGGTATCTCCCGGCATAAAGCATGATTCTAATAAGTGATTTTGATAGACAGGCTCAAGTTTTGTCAGTTTTAAGTTACTCTAATATGCTGCTTTCTTACTTATCTTCCTAAATCTGTAGCTGTAGTTTTAAAGCGGATGTAAGGCATTCTTGATTCTCTCTAGTTTCACAGATCGAGTCCAGCCCGGGTAGATTTCACTTCTGAGAGTATCACCCAAACTGTTCAATATCCAAAATGGATAACTCTCAGAACACAATAATGGAATGTCTGTTCTTCTCATCCAAGTATTTTCCGCTTTCCAACTTCTGAGATCATGCCCTCTTCTGTCTTTATGACACCGTCATACTAGTTCTGATCAATTAATTCCCAGAGAAATGAGACATGTAACTTTATAAGAGAGTATAAATCAGCAGTGATAGAATGTGCGGACTTCTCATTTTCTTTCTAGTGTAGCAGTCAAGATGCTGGCCACTCCGTCTGTTTAGGATCCCGAGCAACTACATGGAAAGACAAACTACCTCCTGTGATGGGGTTTGCTGTAGTAAATCTCTGTCTTTTAGGTATTTATTACTGCAGCATAACATATATCTTCCCTGGTGCAGATAATTTATCCAAATGTTAAAATTTTAAATAGAGATTTAAAACTTCCTTACACCATTCCAATTACCAGGTTTTATGATCTTTGCTTTTGGAATGAACATTTGAAATGTGACACAAATCCTCTTTTTTTTTTTTTTTTTCAGTAATGGAGATTAAACCCAAGGTATGTATACAGAGATACGCCACCAGTCCCTCCTCTTCTTTTGTTTAAATGTTGAGCCAGGGTCTTGCTAAGGTCCGAATTGCCAAGGCTGGGCTTGAATTTGTGATCCTGCTGCCTCAGCCTCCCACAGTGCTGGGATTCTAGGCTGGACTCAAACTTGAAATACTCATTCCTCAGCTCCACAAGGAGCCAGGATTCTAGGTAGGTGACACAGTCCCTGACAGCTTCTATTCTTATAATGAGACCATATCTTGGCCTTGAAAATGATGCACAATTTATTCTGACTGCAAATCTATGAAGCAATGTTCTTACGAATTCGTACAGACAAACAGCACAAATGTCATCAGGTACACATAGATAAATACCTGCATACAAGCACAGACTTTTAGCAAGAAACTTTCATGGTATCTGATGGCAAAACCAGTCGTTTTGAATTACAAACTTAGTGTATTAACACAGCTTCACCAGGTGACCTCTACATTGTTTTAGCTACATATACATCAGGCCTTAAATTCCTCAATGCCGAGCATATGCTGCCTGGTAGCCACCGAATGTGGTTTTGGAGCCCATCCCCCCTCTGCCTTTCTGAATTTTATGATCTTTTTTCCTTCACAGTAATCTTTGATCTTACTACACCACTAGGAATTTCTGACAGAATCACTTTGAACGCTCTTTTGAATTTCATCATGTTTTTTTCAATTAACCGAGTAGACAATGGAGGATAGGTATTCTCCTGCTTTTCACTAATGAGGCACATGTACCAGATTTGTAAAATGCATCTATAATAAGAAGAAGATGGGACGTCGGGGAGGAAAGACTTTGCATGTCTCAAAATCCAACATCAAGGGATGATATTTCCTTAATGTGTTTCATGTATTTGTGTTTCTCATCTTCTTTAAACCAGGATTATACCTGCTTGGATAAAAGGCAAAATACGCTTTCTGATGCTTCGTGTCCTTTATTCTACACAACAGGTAGATAAAATAAACAGCACTCAATTTCAAACTTCAGAAAAATAATAAGTATATATTTTAGTGTAAGTAGGGTTTATAAAATATTTGGGACATACCTGTACTGGAAAGCAGGGTTTATCTGAAATTCAAACTTAATAAACTGTTCTTTATTTTTTATGTTCTAAATCCAGTATTCAAAGAATACTGGGCTGACTCAAAAGCTTATTCTTCTTTCCATGAATAGAAGATCAAGTGCTGGAATTCAATACAGACTTTCCCAATTCATTTGTTAGAAACCTTTTTCTCCGCACAAGACCTATTATCTTATTAGTATTTTTTCTCTCTTGAAGGATACGGAGGTCACTGCATGGGGTATGAGGAAAAGCTATTGGATCTATCACCTGTTAGCTTTTCAATTTTGAACAATTTATATACCTTATTCTGTTCTTCAGTTTTCTCGTCAAAGAAACGAGAACTTAAAAAATTCTGAGTACATATGAAATAAAGTACTTGGAAATGATGATTACTAGCATAAATAGAAATGTGCAAGTACTTATTTTCTTTTTTTGTGTTCAAAGTCACTTTTCAAGGTCTGATGAAATCTAGCTTTCAAAATTATATATTAAAAGTAATTTTCTTAACAATTTCAGAAGGTCATGGATTCTCTGAGACTGAGTTCCATGAAGACTGAATAAATTTAGTATCAGTTTTACATGCATTTTCGAATGCTTTATATTCAAGACAGAGTATTAAATGAGGTAGTCTCATTAACACAATAGATCTGCCCTTTTGCCAAAGTAGAACTATCATTTCCTAACCTTGGGATCCCCAATCATTTTTTCTCATAAAGCATTGAGACAGTACGCAGGAGCTGAGTTGATGGCCTTTGCTGACTGATGTGTTCCCTAGAGGGATTCAAATTCACTCTCAGCCCTTTGCTAGTTGGGCACACATTTAATTTTCTTGGCACTGTATTCAATGATCTGTAGCTTTGATCTTACATATTGGGTTAGATAGGAAGAGTTTCACTCTGACATACTATTACGAGATAACATTATCGGGCACAGGAAGATGAAACAACTTTCCCAAGTTTTCAAACTGGTATGCTGCACAGTGAGTTGTGGTATAAACAGACCGACCACAGTGTAAGATGTGCTGATGCTGCTGCTGTGCAAAGGGCCTGCATTTGCTCAGCGCATACACAGATCGAAGCTGCGGTTTTATTCTTTGTTTTTAAAGATGATGTTGGTTCACCTTCACAACCATATGACGTGATGGATTAAAGAAAATAACACAAAGGAGAGCAGAGATGAAGGACTCGAAGTACCATGGTCTACCAGTTCTAATGTTCTATGCTATGTTTTCATTCTCATTTTGTTTTTGCATCTCTGATATTGGGATTTATTTTGTGATCCTGTTCAGGCAGACAACAAGGGTGACATACTTGTCATTGACAGTCGCTGATGAAACATGGTCATGGCTATTCTCAATGTCACCCCTTCAACTGAATTATGTACATTGTTAAAGCTACAGATGCTGAGTGTAATTGCCATTTAAGATGCCTTTGAAGAGATTGTATTACCCTAGGGCTCACCACTAAAACTGAAAGCAAGGACTTTTCCCCCTTTCTATGAGATAGGTAAAATAAGAGTGATGTATTTTATAAATGAAGTATTCATATTTGATGAAATCAAATCAGTATTTTTGCATTCAAACCATAAAATAACCATAATAAATTCTTTCTCCAAATCTAAGACTTTTTCCACCAAGTTAATACTATATGCCTCCTTCCAATGTCATAGGAGTATATATGTTAATTATATTATTTGAAAGCGAACAGCCATATTAAACAGAAAGATGCCTCATTAATTTCCCAGGACTATAAAATGTGTATACCAGTGATCAACTAAAATAATACTTTATTCTTAAATATAGTTTTCTTGTTGGTCATTTTTGGTTACTTATTAAATATGTTGAAATAGAACCAAAGTATGTGTGGATTTTGTCAATTACAACTTACTTAAGCTATTTCTTTTTGTGAAGATTGTAGGATGCAGGGAAAACATGTCAACTGGTAAAAGTGTGTTCATTCTTCTTTTCATAGATCAGAACACCCAAAAACATGATTAGCTCTTTAAAAGGAATAAACTGACCCTTAGAAATTAAACTTACTTTTAAAAATCCCTTTGTAGTATTATTTTAGGCAGACTCTCTACAACAAATACACGTACCTGGCCAAAACATTATTCAAAAATAAATAGAAAATAGTTGTAAATCAGATGTTATTCTCCTCTGGCCTCTCTGCCTAGAAAATTTCATTTACAACCTCTCTCATTTTCACATTGCTCTAATGATAATGCCCAGTATTGATAATTAATCTAGATAATAACATTCCTGAATATGATGCCACATCTCTGGACACTGAAGTGTGTCCAACATGCCATTAAAATCCTATTAAAGCCTTATTTACCAGGCTCAAATTAAAAATTAACATTGGTGGTACACAAGACATAATAATGATCACACTGACCTTGGGATGCTCCTTCTCTAAAGCCTGAAGGCCAAAATAATGGTAAGTTTAGCTCGGAGCATTTGGAGAAGGAAATAGTACTACTAGACTTGTCATAGAACTGTCATATTTACAATTCTGTATTTGTTTTTAGTAAGTATAATGTAGAATGTCCTGAAATGAGATGCATTATCAGCAAAAAAATTTTCTGATTTTTTGAAAGGAGTTTCTTATATTAGCAACTCAACACAAGCATTATACATGAAAGTGATCCTTGTTTTCTTATTGGATTCTGAATCTCAGTTAAGTCTAGGACATGAGCCATCTGCTGAACTAGTAGAATATGTTTCCAGAGACTGCCATTTTTTGGAAGCTAAAGAACCTTTGCAAAAATTTCAAGTTCTGCCTAATACTAGAGGTTTACCCTCATCTCAGAATGTTTGGCAAGTCTCTGTGGTGAGCCACAGAGTCTTCCTTTGCAGGGGCTCAAGCGCTGTGTCTACGAGAGAATTAACCCTAAGCCAAGAAGTAATTATGTGTCATGAATTTTGTGTGGAAACCAAATTAGGATCTAGAGGGGTTACAGAGACTGATTCTGAGCACAGCTCAGCGGCTTTTGTTGAAATATGTCCTTTTCCTGTGCTCAATGATGCTGCATGGTCATGTTTTTGAGAAGAGATGGTTATAAGTTACACATGGAATGCTATTTGACTAAACTCTGGAACATGCTACAACCCAAGCTTTTTTTTTTTTTTAATTAATGGTACGTTTTAGATGTACACAGTGATAACATTCATCATACGGGATTTGTACCTGTACATGATATATCTTGTTGCTTCTTTTTTCCCCCAACCCTTCCCTCCCCTCACCCCCTCTTCCCTCCCTATTTACAAAAGCTCATTTCCATTTTTTCCTTCAATTTCTTATTTCTCTTTCCTTCTGTTCCTTTCCCCCTCCCTTGTTCCCTTTCCCATTTGGACATTTTCTTCCCTTTCCCAATATAATACATTTTTGTCTTTATTTACACTTTCAGTTTCTCACACCAGAGAAACAATGCAGTATTGAAACATGTGTGTCCGATTTATTTCACTTAAGAGTATGGTCTCAAGATGCAACCATTTACCTAGGACTATCTCAAACTTATCATTCTTTATGGCAGAGTAGTACTCCATTGTATAAAAATATCACACCTTCCTTATCCATTCATCAGTTGATGGGCATTTGTGCTGTTTCCAAGATTTAGCTATTGCAAACTGTGCTGTTATAAACATGTGTGTGCATATATTGCTGTGGTATGATGCTTTTAATCCTATTGTGAAGATACCAAGAAGGGGAATAGCTGAGTCAAATGGAACCTCTAGTCCTAGTTCCCTGAGAAGTCTCCACACTGATTTCCATAATGGTTGCACCAGTCTACACTCCCACCAGCAGTGGAGAAGGGTTCCTTTTTCTCCACAGCCCCTTCAACATTTGTTACTGGCTGATTCGTTGATAACAGCCATTCTTTCTGGAGTGAGGTGGAATTTCAGGGTTGTTTTAATGTACATCTCTCAAATGACCAGTGATGTTGAACATTTTTTCATATATCTATTTGCTGTTTCTACTTCTTCATCTGAGAAGTGTCTATTCATTTCAGTTGCCCACTTTTGGATTGGGTCTTTAAATTTGAGGGGTCTGATTTTTTTGTGTTCTTTATATAGTCAAGATGTTAGTCCTTTGTCAGAGGAATAGCTAGCAAAATTTTTTTCCCCACTCCGTGGGTTGTCTCTTCACTCTGTTGGTAGTTTCTTTGCAACCCATGCTTTTATCCTTGAGTGCTCACGAGAGCATGTTGCAACAAAAAAGGAATTACTGGCTCTTTCTAACTCTGTCATGGATTATCACATGACTCTGAGGACTCGTGTGCTCATTGGGTTCAGTGAAAATGCTGGAGAAGTTACCACACGGAGGAGCCAATTAACAGGGCAAAAGATGTTTCTGCTGTGACGACCAAAATGGGAACCCTCCAGGGAACTGCTCTCTATATGGAGCCTCTAGAGAAACAAGTTTTCAAGAGAGGGGCACGAAGGAATGAAATAGTGCCTGGCCGAACAACACAAAAGCTCCCCTTACACATAGTGGAAGTTCAAGTAAATACTTGGATGAGGCTAAAACATTCCTGGCTTACAACTGGCCTAGTCTAGAGATTGATATTTCAAGCTAGGAAAAATTATGACTTTAATATTAATAAGTCCTAATTTTTCCACAGATTAGTGACATTGGGTTGCCAGATATTTTTAGGTTTTTCTTCTTCCAAGTTCCTTGAAAACAGTAGCACATTTTCCTCAAAAGCTTGTAGTTTGATAAAAACCTTCTTAAAACCCTGTTAAGTATTGGTTCAGAGTCTAGGCATATTGTATCAAATCCCTAGTGTTTGTGCCATGTTTGCACATGATTAACTCTTACAATTTTCTTTTGGTAGATGAAAAATATAGTCAAGATGAAAGTAGCACTTTGCTCATGATGTCCTTAAAATTACCAGTGTATAGAGCTGTAACTTCAGTGTAGTTTCTGTGTAGTTTAGACACATACAAGGACACCACTTGTTCATTTAGGGTACATTTAAGGTACTTTTCTGCCATGGTCACATTGTAAAGCTACAAAAATGAGAAGAAAGAGAAGTTGTACATGCTGTCTTTTACAAGTCAAGTCAGGGAGCTAGGGCTGTTGCTCAGTGGTAGAACACTTGCCCAGCATATACAAATGCCCAGTTTGAGCCCTCACACGGGGAAAGACAGCAAAGTCAGAGAATTTATGTGCTTGAATTTTTCTCGTAACAAGAAGTATTTTTCCACTTCCCACCATAAATAGATTATCCAGCAGTTATTCAACACCAATTATCCTGACTTAGCTCAGGCTCTGCAGGTTAAGGACTCTTGCCCCAATTTGAGATAAAATTTAAAAGTCCTGTAGGCCACCAGTATTGGTGACCCACCAAGTATGAACTTGAAAGTCTCCACAATTCCTTGTTCCAGTTTCATAATTCAATAGAATGACTCATAAACTGAAGGAAATTACATGGCTTAAATTAACTTGTTTGTTATTAAGGATATAATTCAGAAACACCCCAGTGGAAGGATAAGGGGTCGAAAAGAACCTGGAGCTTCCTTGCCCTCTACCTTACATGTCACCTTCCTAGCACATCATTATGTTCACCAGTGCAGACCCAATGCAAGATTCCTCATTTTGACATTTTTGAATGAAAGTTTCATTATAAAGTCATGATTGGATGAGCCACATGGATTGGTGATTAAATCTAAACTCCAACCACTGTCTGTTGTCCCGAGGTCTGAATGTCGAAGAGAAAGTCCCAATACTCTAACCAGCGCTTTGCCTTTCTGATGCCCATTCCCCATCCTGAAGTCCTACGGTCCCCTCCCTGCTGTGTTCCACTGATGCTCTCATTAGCATACAAGCATACGAAAGACAGTATATTGTGAGGATTTTTAGGAGCTTTGTGGAGGGAACGAGGGATGCAGTTGAAATATGTATTTTTCACAACAAAATAGAGGGGAAAGATAAATTTACACTGTAGGAAATCATACAGAGAGTAGGAGCATAACACAACTTCCAATTACTCTCTCTGAAGGCAGTGAGGAACTAGTCTCTGTGGCCCAGTACAGTATATCTGTTTTAAGCTTTGAATTATTACCAAGTTTATTTTCGATTTTATTATTGTCAAGGGATTATGAGCAAAACCTAAATAGAACATTCTGAGTATTGAAAATGTCTTTCTAAACAAAAAGAACAATGATGAAAAGATAACTTCCCAGGCAAGTTTGGACTAGTTCGTGGTCTTAGTGGTCACAAGAACACAGCAGAATCAGGTACCATTTCAGAGAAGAGTCAACAGACAGATGACGGGGATGTAAGAGGAAAGACAGGGCATTATTTAAGGTCAGCATATTAAAAAAAACTGGAAAAAATCATGCTTCGTTCCCACATTCCGAGTGTGGGGCTCTTCTGATAACTTTTTGATTGTGGTGGTTGTGGTCTTTGTCATACTGTGTAGGGTTTGCCCACTATAAAACTGAATTTCATGCAATGCATCTAATTGTCAATTTAATCAAACTTGCATAATGTTTTTTTTTTTTTTTTTTTTTTTTTTTTTTGTGGTGCCGGGGATCAAACTCAGGCCCTTGTGCTTGCAAGGCAAGCACTCTAATCACTGAGCTATCCATAATGTTTTTATGAAAATGTTAGATTAAGTTTGACATTTTTTGACCATCAAAAACCTAAGACAAAACAAGCCTACAGGAGAATTTCAAATTACACAGATGATGTTAAACAAAATCTACAAAATAGCACAGACGATCCCAACAATACATAAATCTATACCCTGTAACATGTATCTTGGGAGTTTTTGAGTAAATTAAAGTATATTTCATCTCTTTTAAAATTAATTAAAAAATGTTTATACTTATGCTTTCCAAAAATGTATTTGTTTAAATTGTTGAAAACTTTCACAAATTGTGTCATTAGATTAAGGCTGAAAATAGCAATTAACTATTTAAAGGATTTTTAAATCAAGTTATAAGTGATTGTAAGATATAGTTTGAAATGTACCTTATTATAAAATACTAACCATAAAGTTATTTCATTAATGTGAAGCATATTAGAATTATCTAAGTAAAGAGAATAGCTAAATATGAACCATTTTATTAATGTTAAAGGTATTTTAGAATATATTTGCTTTTGAATTAAATATAAAAAATTATATGCCTTAACTGTCTAAAGTCTCAGTTTTCTTTTTCTTATACAACCACCTCTTCTAAACTTCCATTTTACTGTAAGAAGACAGTAGACAAATGTAAATGTTTCAATACATTCTTGTAAAATATTCCCACATGATTCATTCTTGGAGAAATTTAAAATGTCAGATGAGATTCTTAAGGCCTCAGTGAATTACACAAAAAGAATAAAATAATAGAAGGGAAATATCTATAATTAAGAAAGTTAACATTACAAATATGTAAAATATTTATCATAACTCTGAGTTGAAAAAAGGGGATTTTGCTTGAAAATTTCTGTAAAAGATGCCTCAAAATAATTTTGCCTGCTCTTAGTACTTGGACGCAACATTCTGATAGTAAGTTATGAATTTCAGCGAAATGGCCGTTTATTACTTGTTTTTACTTAGGTTTGTGCGTTTGTATCATCGATGAGGAACTGCAAACAACAAAAAGAGTAGCCAATATGTGAATTTACTATAGCTTTTGTGGTGGTTTTATTATTGTGGCCAGCTTGAGCCAGAACGCCCAGCTAGATTGAGTTGGTGTGATGCTGGGCGTAGAGGATCCACCTGAGGACTGTTGCTGACACAACATAAAGCAGACTGGGAGCAGAAGCTGGTTAGCGGGCTGTTTCCCAGGAGAAGCTCTGCTGTGGCTGGTTCTCCTGAAAGGAACGCGTGCGTCCTTGTCGAGGAAGGAGCTCGGGGCCTTGCTGTTGTTGAGGGTGGCTGCTATTGCTTCGGGGGAGCTCGGGTGGTCATCTCTGCTGCGAGCATCATATCCTGGTTCCAGCAGAGATTTCTTCAGCCACCATCTGCAGACACAGACATACATGGGACAGTGCTGTGGGCTCCTAGCCCTTGATTGGATCTATTGGGTGTCCAGTGCCTAGGTAGACATTCAGCATTCTTCCTGTATTTGGCTTGTGGGTGAATACTGTAACTTATAAATGTCCTGTATTAAATCTGCTCTCTTACAAACCACTGGCTTTAGAAAAGCTAACTAAGACAGCTTTTATTATTTATTTATTATTCATTTTATTTTTAAATTTTCTTCTTTATCACAGTTTATTTAGAAATAGAGCCTTTTCTGGCACACACCCTTGTCTCTTCGAATGTCATTCTATTATCATTGTTTTTCCAGTCTGATAAGATCAAGTAAAATGAGCATATAATTAAGTCCAGGTCTCCCCAACATTTTCAGACAGATGTAGGTTCCGAAGTCTTAGGAGCAGAAGAGAGAGCTTTTGCCTCAGGATCGTTTGTCTTTTCCACTGGTTTTAGGAAATAATGTACAAAATGAAAATAGGGGAATCCGGGTCAGGATGATAAGATCAGTAATAATCAAGTCAGCTGAAGGAATTTAGAAGATCTGAATTGTAAGGATCACTTCAATAAAGGTTTGCTGCAAAATCTTCAGATTTGTTGTGCTTTAGGAGATAAAGATAACATGCAATATCAAACAAAGTAATGAAAAGTCGCCTTTTTACAACATAAAGTAAGGAAAATTATTTGGAATGTATTTGAAATGCTTTAAGATAAAGGAAAATGTAAATTGAATTCCAGGTTCAAGGTTGGACTGAATGGCACAGCTAAAAAGCTACTAACTTTATTTACCTTTACATCTTACAATCTAACAATATTGTTTCAATGTATGTACATAGGAAGCAAAATGTTCAAAGGTGGGCACCTTTGTGTTTGGATAGAGCTATCATTTTTTTTTTTTTTTGTATTTACCAGTATTTTCTGGGATTGTGGAGATTTCATGATTATCATCTTGCAGGTGAGCAGTTTCGGTCCGTTAGTCAAGATGGTTTGCACTCACGGAATGCCTCGTGATGGACGTGGAATGTGAGTTTAGATTTTCAGAATCTCACACCCAGACCCCACTTACTATAATACGATAGATACGATTATATTGCATAGTGTTATGCATGTAAAGAAAAAATTGGAGAAAATTAAAATACTTCAGAATCCTTACACAATATTGTTTAATGTGCTTCATGATACAAATTAGTAAACAACGTTACCTAATGCCTTTCACCATTGCTTTGGAACCCCAGCCCTGAATGAGCAAAGCTTCTATAGTGTAACAGTGTGAATTTTTTAGAACATTATGCATAGATAGCTGGCTAGATACGGATGAAAGATACAAGACTGATATGAGAGAGTGCATGAAATTCACCTGGTATGTGTATGGCAGATTGAGTAAGTGACTATTTAATTACCATTATCATTTTAATCGTTTTCATTCCACGAAAAGCACAAATATCTCTTTGCTGGGGTGAATGTAATCCTTTTGAATACCTGAAATGCTGTCTTCCAAGCTGTGATGCAGAGACACCTAGAAAAACACACAAGATCCTGGAGATTTTCTCATCTCAGGAAATATATGTGTGCCTGATACAGCTGACATAAAGCAGCATGGGTGAGCTCCAGTTGGGATGTTTCTGGGATCTGTAACATTTGCCATTTCTAGGGAAATGAGGGCAGGGACAGAAGGCTGCCTTCCTAGCAAAGGCACATTTCGGCAGCCTGCAGAACCCACCTGTGGTATCTCAGTGAGCTTCCCTTGGGTTAACTCGGACCTAATGAGACTTTCTTTGCTCAGGTCCAGGAAACACAAATGAAATGAGCCTAGCGAGACATCTCTATTTGCTCTTCACAAACTGTCAGTTTATAGGGCAGATTTGTTTCGTGTTTTTCCTTTTACTTAAAGGAACATATGTTTCTTATAAATCACAGAAAACAAACGCTGTGCTCCCATATCTTCAGGAGCAAGGAGTAGAGAGGTAGACACCTTGGTATTGTTTGCCACTTTCCACGGCATACACCACCTGTGCCTCTGGTGTTTGAAAGTCAGCAACATGTCCTGGATGTGGCCTTGGAACGAAACGCACATAATGGATTCATCCCAGCTGGTGGGAGACACATCTACCGCGTTACGGGGTGAACACATGGCATGTCATCAAAACGGATACAGTCTTATTGCGCAAAGGAGCACTGTTAACATTTAAGCTGGGACAACAAACGTAAATCGGAACAAGCTTAAGGGAATGGGGCATAAATGCTGCTACACTAATAGAGCGTAAACATCTGGAAGATACTTACAGAATCTCCCTCTTAACATGCAACACAAGATCATGAGAGTCATTGGTTTTTTTTTTTAAGTAGAAATTCTAAACGAAAATTTTCCTTAGCAGATTTTATGCTTTGAAGAGCAATTTCAGAACTGGACGTCCTGGTGCACCCCGTAATCCCAGCACTCTGGGAAACCAAGGCAGAAGGACTGGAAATTTGAGCCAGCCTGGGCAATTTAGCAACTTAGTGAGAACCTGTGTCAAAATAAAAATGAAATAAAATAAGGTTGGGGATTTGGGGCTCCGTTCATAGGACCTGGTTTCAATTCTCAAAGGGGTAGAAGGGGTCAGGTTCACAGAAACATCTCTGTGTTACCCTCCACAGGGCCCTCTGGGAGAGTAACAGAGATGTCTCAAACAGCATCACTCATAGGTATAAGGTCACACCCAATCGGTATAATGGGATCTGTAACATTTGACTACCAAACAATCTTCCAAAGTAGATGTACCATTTTGGATTCCTATCCACAGAGAGTTTACAATGTTCCATATGCTCACGGGCAGACAGGTTGTCAATTTTTTGGATTTTGGCCCTTCTAAGAGATGTGTAGTGCTATCTCACTATTGATTAATTTGCATTTCACTGATTATATAGGATATGGAACTTCTTATCACATGCTTATTTACCAGCTGTTATCTTCTGGGGCGAGGTAGCTTATAAGGTCATTGATAATTTTTTTAACTGAGATTTTTCCTCATTTTTGAATTTTAAGGGATCTGTGTACTATATCAGTTTGTACATGTGTTCTTTGTAAAGCTCGTATTTTGGATAACATTCCTTTATTACGTGTATCTTTTGCAACATTTTTTCCCACTCTGTAGCTTGTGTTCATGATAATGTCTTTCACAGATACAAAAATTTTAATTAAACCTAGTTTATTCTTTTTTATAGATTGTGCCTTTGGTGGTATTTTTAAAAAGTCATTGCCAAACCTAAGGTTTTAAGAAGTTCCTCTGTTTATTCTTCAGAGTTTTAGAGTTTTGCATCTTAAATTTTAGTCTTTGATTCATTATGAGTTAATTTTTGTGAAGGGTACAAAATCTATGTCTAGATTCATTACATAAAAGCGTCCAGTTGTTTCTCAGTCATCAGTCGAAAGACTATTTTTTTTTGTCTATTATGTTGCCTTTGCTTCTTTTTCAAAGATCAGCTAAAGATGTTTATATAGATTTATTTGGGAGCTCTCTACCCTCTTCCATTGATATAGTTTTCTGTTACTTTACAATATCATGCTTCCTAGACTATTATAGTTTTAAAGTAATTTTGAAATCAAGACATGTCAGTCTTCCAATAATGTATTTTCTTCAATATTGTAGTGGAAATTTTGTTTTTTTGCCTTCCTATACAAAAGTGTGATTCAACAATATGATGAATGTTTAAATGAAGTTTTAAAAATTTATTACAGTGAAAGACATATTGTCATTAATCCCCTTCAAAATATTCCCCCATGTTTCATTCAAACTGAAGCAGTTCTGAAAGTCTTTTGTAAATGTCTTCTCATAGCTGCCTTTACATACTGAATGAATTTAAAATGTTTATGGATATTTTTATCAAAAAAATGTTACGATCTGTCTCCGTCCACTATATTCACTGGATCTCACACCCTGCAACTTTTGGGTATTCCTCAAAGCCAAATGACCATAGAAGCTCAATGTTTTGGATTGATTTCAGGACATGACAACAGCCATGACGGGAGAATGAAAGGCAGTTATGAAAGAGAACTTCCAGAATTGCTTCAGAAACTGACCAGAATGATGGGGAAAAGGAGTGGTAGTATTTGAGGAGGATGAATGACAATGTGTCTTTTACTGTAATCAACTCTCAAAATATAAATATTCACCGTATTTTTAATCACACTTAAAATTCAGAACTAGTTTGTCAATATCGATAAAATTGACTGGGGATTTGATTTCATTGATTCTCTATGTCCAGCTGTAAATCACTGTTTTTTTTCATAATTGCCTTACTGGTATTATTTATTTTTTTTTTTGCAACATATAATAAACATTTTTTTTTTGTGGCAGAATTGGTATGTATTCATAACACAACTTGATCTCTTTTATTTCCCCTTCCCTTCTCATCCCTCCCATCTCTCCAAGCCCTGGATCCTCTTCCCATCCTCCTTTCAAAGAACCAACTATTGGATTCACTGATCTTTTGTGTTGTTTTTGTAGTCTCAATTTCATGAACTTCCACTCTGATGTTTAAAATGTCTTTCATTGTATTAGTTTCAGATACAGATTTTTCTTGTCTTTCTAGGACCGTGAGATGCATCCTTAGGTTGTTTTTTCTTTTTATGTGTTCATTGAGAACTATAATCTTCCCTGGTAGAACTGTTTTCACAGAATTTGGTATGTTGTGCTTATATTGTCATTTGATTCTAGGAAATTTTTTATTCTTTTCCTGATTTCTTCTGTTCTTCACTGGTTATTTAATATGTATTATTTAGTTTCCATGTATTTGTAAAATTTCTGTGAATCCTTTTGCTGTTGTTTTCTAGCTTCATTCCACTATGATCCCTGTGTACAGGGGATTATTTCAGCTCCTTTGTATTTATTTAAGCATGTATTGTGGCCTAAGGTATTATTTATTTTGCAAAAAGTTCCAGTGCTGTTGAGAAAAATCAGTATTCTATTGTTGGATGAAACGCTCTGTAGATATCCGTTAAGTCCATTTGTTCAATGACATGGTTTAACTCTGATGTTTCTTTGTTGATTATTTTGTCTGGCTAATTGTGAGTCTGGGATATTAACGACCCCTCAATAAGATTGCATTAAGTTCAGTATTTTTTGGTTTATGAAATGGGGTATGCCAACATTTGATGTGTAGTTATTTAAAATTACCGTCTTGATTTTATTGAGTTCTAAATAATACTGTATTTTAATTTCAAATCATACTTGTACATCTACATCTCTAATATATTAGTATATAAATGACTTCTGTAGATAGTCTCTAAAACTTTCTATAATCACTTTATTGTTATATGATTTATTTTTATTATTTCAGATTTTCTACATAGGTAAACAGATAGTCTATGTACAGAGCCAGTTTCATTTCTTCATTCCAGATCTGTATGTCATTTCTTTCTTTTTTTTTTCTTTTCCTTATTGCATTCTATAGGGCTTCTAGTAAGGTGCTGAGAAGTATTGATGAAAGGAAAAATCTGTGGCTAGTTTCTGATCTCAGTGGAAAAGCTTGGACTTTTTCACTATTGTGTAAAGGTTTTTAATAGATAATCTTTATCAGATTGAGAAGGTTCCCATCTATTCCTATCTTATAAATACTTTTATTATGAATATATTTGGAGCTTTGTAAAATTATTTCCTGCATTTATTGATGTGATGTTGTGACTTTTTTGTTTAGCCTGTTACTGTGATATATTCCATTGTTTAATTTAAAAATATTGAACTAACCTTGAATACCAGGGATAAATTCTACTTTAGAGTGTTGTGAATTTTTATACACTGTTAGACATGAACTTCTAATATTTTGTTGAATATTTTTACGTCACTGTTCATGAGAAGCATTATTCTGTAATTTTCTTGTTATTTGTGTGTCTGGCTTTTGTATCAAAGTAATGCTCGCCTCAGATAATGAGTTAAGGGGAATTTATTCTGCTTCGGCTTTCTAAAAAAGTTTTTAGAGTATTGATAGAATTTAATGCCCAAAATATTGGGTTAAATTCAGCAGTGAACACACTTGGCTTTTATATCTTCTTCTGTGTAATGCTAATAAAGCTTAAATTTCTTTAGTAGATACAGGTCTATTCCGATTGCTTATTTCTTTTTGTGTGAGTTTTAGCAGATTTGCCCTTTTAAAGAATTGATCTGTTTTATGTAGATTATGAAATTTGTGGTTATGGAGTTTTTCCTACTATTCCTTTGTTGTTATTATTTTAATGTCCATGTGATCTTTGTGATTCTCCCTCTTTTGCTTCTGATATTACTAATTTGTGTTCTCTCTGTTTTTCCTTTATTAGCCTGGTTCTCAGCTTGTGGACTTCATTAATGTTTTCCAAATCACACATCTAGAATTCATTGTTTTTATTCCATTCATTTCCTGTTTTTACCTTAACTGATTTCCACTCTAATTATTCTTATACATTTCTTTCTGCTTACTTTGTTTTAATGTGCTCTTCTTTTTCTGGTTTCCTACATGAAAGCTTAGGTGATTTATTTTAGTACTTTCTTTAGGAGGAATATGTGTATCCAAAGCTCTAAGTTTCCCTCTAACAATTTCTTTCACTGCATCCCATAAATTTTGATAACTTGTTTTTCCATTTCCACTTAGTCCAAAATAGCTTTAAAATTTCTTTTAAGATTTATTTCTTTGATCTATAACACTGTTTGGAAAGGTGTTATTTAGTCTCCAAATATTTGGGGGTTTTCCACTTATCTTTGTGTTATTCATGGTTAGTTCAATTGCATTGTGTCTGACAGCAGACATTTATGATTTATATTTTAAAAATTTGTTAAAATATATTTTACAGGCAAGAATTCTGTTTTGATGAATGTTCCAGCTTAGTTTGAGAAAAAAACAAAACAAACCAAAAAAAAAAAAGTGTTTTCTGCTGTTGTTGGATGAAGTAATCCAGGATGTCCATTTTATCCAGTTGATCGATGGTACTGTTAAATTCAGTTATATTCCTACTGATTTTTCTGCCTCCTGCATCTATCCATTTCTGATTCAAGGATGTTGAAGTCTCTAGCTACAATAGTGAATTCCATGTATTGGTCTTTTTAGTCCTAACCATTTTCAACTCAAATATTTTTAAAACTCTTGATAGGTGCATGAAGTTAAAGACTATTACGTGGTTTTTGTGTTGTTTTGTTTTGTTTTGTTTTGTTTTCTGTCAGTTTTGTGCATTGACCCGTGTTATTATGAAATTCCCATTTGTATCTCTGGTAACTTTTCTAACTTAGCAGTCTGCTCTGCCTAAAAGTAATAAAGTTAATCCTACTTTGTTTTGAGTAATATAGTTCTTTTAATAATACAAGAATGATTTGTAAAGTCATTTTCCTTGATTTTGTATCTTTGCTGGTTTCTCAGGATAGAAAAAACAGTTAGATTTATTGTTGTTGTTCCAAACTTCCCTTTAAGGGGACTTTCCTTGAAGTTCTGATACTTAGATTCTTTGATGCTTCCCAGAATTCAATAATTCCTAAAAATCTGTTTTTTTTTTTTTTTTTCATTTTGTTCATTTCTTTACTGGTGTCAAACTGGATAGCCACTAAAAAATTTCCGTTAATTATGTTATAGTTTATATCTAAAATGTGCCCTGAGGGTCTCATTTTGGTGAAAGGTGACAGGACCATGGGGCACTTTACTTCCTGTTAATGAGTTTGGCAGCTTGGTGTTCTGTTGGGTGATGGGTTTGGTTGGAGATGGGTCATGGGGGACACACTGAAAGGGTCTATTCTTGTCCCTTGTCTGTGCTTTCTCTTTCTGCTGTCTGGCTGCCAGGGGATGAGAAACTTTCTTCCGCAAGGACTTTCTGTAGGCATTTCTGCCTTGGAACCAGCCAACTTTGGACTGAATCCGTTGGAAACCATGAACAAAATGAAACTCCTTGTTTATGTTGTGAGGGGCAAGTATTGTAACTCAGCAAAGGAGAAATTGACTAAAACAATTGGTAAACAATTCCTTTTCTTTTTCTATATATTTTTTTACTTGCCCAGAATCAGTTTCTATTGTTTTTAATACCAAACATATTATGCTACAATCACATAAGATAAATAGGGAGATATAATACAATTAAAGGAAGTATGTGTTACCTAAATTGACCCACAGATAATCTAATATAAGAAACACAACTCCAGACACTCTCGTTAAAAGAGCAGCAAATTTAGGAAAGAAGACGAGTGTAAGAAGGAAGTTCTGTAAAGAAAATTTACGTCTCTATTTGTGTAAACTGCTTCAAAAAGACAAATCCAAGAAAAATCAAACTTGATAATGATCAATTTAACTTATCTGCTGTTTAGAAATAAATTTTCCTAAGGACACTTGAGATCATATTTTAAAAACATTTTTGTACTTAAGTATTTCATAAGACATTCAGCATAAATATATCCAGGAAGAGAAATATTTCTTAGATATTCATTTGTTCAGTATTTATTATTATTTGCTACAGTAAGAACTTGGATAAATCTATGAACAAATCTTTAGGGTAGAATACAGCAGGAAATACTCTTTCCTGAAAAGATAGACAAATGATTGACTTTTCAAATTTATTTCAAAATTCCCTCAGAAATGCTTACTGGAGCATTCAGTATCTTCAACAGGCAGGTGGGAACAAATGAGTTTTCACTGGGAAAATGTTCTTCCCACAGGCACCTTCTGTTTTCAGATGGTGTCTAATAAAAGAAATGAAAGTGATTTGTTTCCCCCCTTGTATTCTTTAGGGAGGGAACATTTTCTCAATATTCCAGGCTTCCAGAACCCTTCCTGTGTGGAGATGTAGAGTATTATCTGGTTTCAGACGGCAGCCACTAATGTAAATTTCTGTATATTTCTTAGACTATCATAAGAAATGGAGTATTTCTCTCCTTTTCATTTTTGGACCAGTGAGAATCAGCAACTTCACAGTAACTATGAACTTTGTCTGCTCTTTAGAATCAAATTTTCTCTTAATGGAGCTTTTAGATTGTCATAAAAGAGAGTAAGATGTGAAGAATTTGGGAACCCATTTTCACTCTTGAATGAGGTACATTCCCCACTAGCATTTCAATAATACAGGTGTTATTTTCTCTACCTCATGATTCCTTCTGAGGTATTTCTTAAATTCAGGATTCTTGTGAGGAGCTTGATGATACTTCCACATTCTAAGAATGCTCATTTTCAATTGTAGGATAGTTGTCGAACAAGGTTGAATGTGTGCTTCGCGGTGTTGTATCTGATGGCATTGGGAGTTATTTTGAACTCTATCTTTTAAGGTCCTGTAGCAATGTTGGTGTTGCTGTTTTAGAAAGAATAAGTAGGAAAAGCTAACTTTTAACTCAATAGTCTGCTGATCTTTTCAGAAATAAAAAAGTGAAAAATAGGCTGGCGTCATACATTACACAGAAAGGGTAAAAAGAAAGAAAGGCATCAACAATATTATCTCATAAAGAAAGTGCATCAAAAGTAAATTAGCTAGCTTCCTTACATTATTTTTAATGTATTTCCTCTATATTCAAGTTGAAATTGTCAATGAAGCTTTAGCATAGCTGGTAAAAATGAGATAGATGATAATTCACGAAGCAAAGAAATCTGATGACTTCTGTTACTTAGGTTCATACAAATCAAAAATAATCCATAGCAATTTGCGCTTTAGTTGGTTCCTCTGTGATCATTAGTTTCCAGCGATTACAAGGGCAAAACACACTTTCAGGTAGAAGTAGCATTCAAAATACAAGGCTAGAGTCTGCACTGAAAAAGGAATCAAAATACCGATATGTCCTTTTCTTACACTGAAAGGAATATTTTTTAAAGATCATATGCAAATGTAATTCTCCAGATTTACCTCACTAATGTGACTGCAATTGAAAAGGATTTCGATGATAACAATTGTGCTTTCAGTCTATTCTACCATGTTAAAAGACAAATATTTTCTTTGATTTTTCTCCTTAACAATGTTCATATCATCATTTATTATTGTATGTGCAACTAATATGTTTAAATTCTTTAAAACTATGAAAAAGGATAGGAATATAGAGAGATGATCATTATAATTTTCTGAGCTTTTACTAATGGGTTTGTGTTTGTGATCTCAGTTCATATTCAGACTTTCAATGTTGGTATAATTTTCCTAAGATTACTAACAAATTTGTTCTCCTTG